>BQNB010138663.1:2271-17675 GCA_026074375.1 Tanacetum coccineum
TGTTTCATTTGCTTATTACTGCTTATTATCTCTTAGAATTGCTTAAAATATTTGGTTTAGAGTTTTTAGCCCATTAGTTTAAGCTTTAGTTAAAATTTATCTTTATGTCTTAAAACTGCTTAATCTCATAGCTTATTATTAAGTGCTTATTAGTTGAATGAAATTGCTTAATAAGTCTTAATAAAGTTGGTTATTAATCTGTTTTCAAAAAAACCTAGGTAAAACGGTTTTATTAACGTTTAAAATGGTATTTGGAATTTTAAAGGGGTGTTTGGCACAAGCAACACTAACCTATGTTAGTGTAGCTTGAATCTGTTTTGATCCATTTTCTCACTTTGGTGGTCAATTTAGAAGCATTATACTATGTTTTTAAAAGCTTTCAAAGTTTAAAACCTAATTTTAAGGTTTAAGCTCTTTGTGGTTTAAATATGTGGTTTTCAAACTGTTTTCATTAACTTCTTTGTTTGGATCTGCATAAGTTAAGTTTTAGTGGTACTTTATGCTTATTTAAGTCTTAAAAAGTCTTAGATAAAGTGTGCAAATAGTACTGCAATTTGTGGTTTGTGTCCTTGGTTTAAAACTGTCAAAGGCATGTCTTTTTTTAGATCAAAAGCCCTTTTTCTTAAGCCTATTTACATTAGCATGAGTTAGAATTATATTCTTAAACTTCTTGCATAAGCAGCTTATAGGGCAAGCTTGATCTGTTTAAGCTTATTTAGGGTTTTAGAACTTATTTAGATAGCTTAATATAGGGCTGCAATAAGCCATTTAGTCTTTTTTTTAAATCAGAAAAAAATCAAAAATACAAGTTTCAGCCTACTTTCTAAATCTCTTTTAGCTTATTTAGAATTTGGTTTTCATCTTAGATTTAGCTTATTTGAGTAGTTTGGTTGTTAGTATAAATCTGTCTTCAGTATTTAGCTTATCACATAAGCTTTTTGATAGCTTAAGTTAGCCTTAAAATTGCTTTTTTTAACATAGAAATTCCAAAACAAGAAAAATAGTTCTTAAGTAAACTATCACTTAATTCTACTTATTTCTAGCTTGATAATAAGCTTCTGTCAAAAGTCCTTTTATAAAAAGTGCTTATTTTAGCCTTAAGCTTAGCTGTTTTTAAAAGAAAAATACATAAAAAAGTTTTACAAAAACCAAGGTCCATGACTCGAACCTGCGACCTTAGCCTCACACGATCAACTTTTGGCGCCGCTACCGCTGAGGCTGTGTTACGAATTTCAAGTTATCATTTGAAGATTGTTTTTTGAAGATCCTTCCTCAGAAGTTATTCTTGTTTTTGTGAATATTTTCGTATAAAAAAATACAAAAATATTATAAAGTAATCAAAAATAAAATAAAACAACAAAAGAAATCGAGTTGTCAATTGTTAAATCGACTCACTTTTAGGATCACAAACTATAAGAGATGTATAAGGAGGGTTGATCCAACGAACTTCGACCCGAAAGGAGAAGGTTTTTAAAACGCTTCGCGCTTACCCGCTCTTCCGCTTCTTTGTGCGTTTTTCTAGAGAGCTACCGTGCACCTTTGACTTCCATTTGCCAAAAAGAATTTTTTGTGTTTAATTTTTAGTAAAAGATTTGTTTTTAGTGCATGCGCACTCGTTCGTCAGGTCCAGTTGTCGAACCGTCAACAATTCCCAGAAGACGTCGTAATAAAAAACATTCCCAACAAGTCGATCCGACTATTGTTGAAAAACCCGTAGTTACGATAGCTGTTACACGTACTATGGCGGAATTGCTCCAAGCACCCACCGAGGGTTACGGAGATGCGATCGTTATTCCCGCTATTCTAGCAGAGAATTTTGAGCTTAAACACGGTTTACTCAATCTTGTAACGTCTAAGCAATTTTTGCGGTTTTGAGAAGGAAGATCCTCATGCTCATATTCGTTGGTTCAACAAGATTACTTCAACGATTAAGTATAAAGATGTGCCTAATTCGTCGATTAAGCTTATGCTTTTCCTGTTTTCCATCGACGGGGAAGCCCGGATTTGGCTCAAAAAATAACCCCCTCACTCTATAGTGACTTTGGAAGATCTTGTTTCCAAATTCATTAACCAATTCTTTCCTCCTTCAAAAACCACAAATCTCCGAAATAAGATTACAACTTTTCAGCAACGATTTGATGAATTATTCTGTGAGGCATGGGAGTGATTTAAAGATCTCCTTCGTGCATGCCCACATCACGGTTACACAGAATTACACCAAATTGATACTTTTTATAATTCCTTAACATCAACCGATCAAGATTCATTGAATGCAGCCGCCGGTGGCAATCTTTTGACTAAGACTCCTAAGGATGCCTTAAACCTTATCGAGAATAAGTTGAAAGTTCGCACTTCATGAAATAGACCAGTTGTTGCCAAAGTGAGTATGAACACTTCTACCTCGGGTCTTTCACCCAATGTTGTTGCACTCACCGATGCCGTTAAGGCTTTGCTTCTTAAAAACACAACCCCTCCTCCAGCTTCCGTTAAAGCGGTTGAAGAGAGTTGTGTTACTTGTGGTGGACCACACCCTTACTACCAGTGTCTTGCCACCGATGGCAACGCTTCAGGTTATCAAGATAATATTCAAGCATATGTTTCTGCAGCCGCAGTAAACTATAATCAGGGAAATGCTGGACACCGTCCTCCGAGTGTAGCTCATCAAGTTCGACCACCCGGTTTTCCACCAGTTCAAAACAATCAAAACCGGGGAAATAATTACAACCCAGGAAATTCAACTTACCGAGCTCCGACTCCACCAACTCAAGCTGCTCCGTCAAATGAACTCGCAAATTACATGAAAGTTAATGAAACAAACATGCGAGCTATGCAAAATCAAATCACTAATATGAAAACTGAGTTGAAAAACGAATTTCAGGCCACGATGTTGCAACAAAACAACAAGCTGGAAAATATGTTGAGCAATTATTTTCAAATGAACAAACCTCCGAGTTCGGGTCCTCTTCCTAGCAATACCGTTGCTAACCCGAAAGGTGACTTGAAAGCAATCACCACCCGAAGTGGTGTTTCTTACGATGGACCTCCGATTCCTCCTCCTTTCTCTTCTTCTCCCAAGGTGGTGGAAAAAGAGCCCGAGGTGACAAAGGATCCGGTGCAACCAAGTACCGAAAAAGTCCAACCTCCGAATGTCCAAACTCAAGCACCAACCTTTAAGCCCGTTAACACTCCTAAGCCTAAACCGAATTTACCTTATCCTTCGAGACTCAACAACCAAAAGCTCTAAGAAAGGGAAGACCATCAAATGATGAAGTTTCTTCAAATCTTTCGAAGCTTACACTTCGATCTTAGCTTCACGGATGCTTTACTCTACATGCCCAAATTCGCTTCCACATTCAAGAATCTTCTTAGCAATAAGGATAAATTATTTGAATTAGCCAATACACCGGTGAATGAGAATTGTTCGACGGTTATCCTAAAGAAGTTACCCGAAAAACTAGGAGACCCCGGTAAATTCCTCATTCCATGTAATTTTCCAGAGATAGTTGAAAGCTTAGCCTTGGCGGATCTTGGTGCAAGCATCAACTTGATGCATCTCTCCATATGGAGGAAGCTTTCACTCCCCGAACTTACTCCTACTCAAATGATTCTTGAGCTTGTGGACCGGTCTACTACTAGACCAACCGGCATTGCCGAAGATGTCTTTGTGAGAGTAGGAAAGTTCCATTTTTTGGCCGACTTTGTAGTCGTTGATTATGTTGTCGATCATCGAGTTCCCTTAATTCTTGAGAGACCCTTTTTGAGGACGGCACGAGATTTGATTAATGTTTACGGTAAAGAATTAACTCTCTGGGTGAGTGATGAAGCCATAACATTCAAAGTTGGTAACACTTCAAGATACTCCTACAATGATGCTGAATCAATTAACCAAATCGATGTCATCGACATAGCTTGTGAGGAGTATTCTCAAGAATTGTTAGGATTTTTTGACAATTCTGAGAGTGGCAATCCCACTCCAATTTCTGAACCAATCATTGCTTAATCTTCACCCTCCCTTACTTCATTTGAGGGAGGTGATTTCATTCTAGAAGAAATTGAAGCTTATCTTGCAAGCGACTCAGTTCCACCAAGAATTAAGGATGTTGAATTTGATCCAGAGGGAGACATTCGTCTAATTGAATAAATGTTAAATAATGACCCGTACTCTCCTTTCCCTCCGAAGGACCTAAAGTAAGAAGAACTTAAAAGCGTTAAATCCTCAGTTGATGAACCCCCGGAGCTTGAACTTAAGGACTTACCTTCTCATCTCGAGTATGCATTTTTGGAGGGTACCATTAAATTACCCGTCATTATTGCTAAAAACTTGAAAGACGAAGAGAAGGAACGCCTCATAAAGGTTTTAATGTCTCACAAGCAAGCAATTGCTTAGAAACTCTCTGACGTTAAGGGTATTGACCTGCAATTTTGCACTCACAAAATCTTAATGGAGGATGACTTTAAACCGGCGGTCCAACATCAAAGAAGGGTTAATCCAAAAATTCATGAAGTTATCAAAAAAGAAGTTGTAAAACTCCTTGATGTCGAATTGATTTACCCTATCTCGGATAGTCCGTGGGTTAGCCCCGTGCATTGTGTACCCAAAAAGGGTGGAATGACCGTTGTGACTAATGAAGGTAACGAGTTAATTCCGACTAGGTTAGTTACCGAGTGGCGTGTTTGTATTGACTATAGGAAACTCAACGATGCTACCCGAAAAGACCATTTCTCGTTACCCTTCATGGACCAAATGTTAGAACAATTAGGTGGGAATGAGTACTATTGTTTCTTAGATGGATTCTTTGGGTATTTTCAAATCCCTATTAACCCGCGAGACCAAGAGAAGACAACTTTCACTTTCCCTTATGGAACTTTTGCCTATCGACGTATGCCTTTCGGCTTATGTAATGCTCCTGGTACGTTCCAAAGATGCATGATTGAGGCTAAACTACACCTTAAAATATATATAATATATAATAAAATATAAAATATATGGATGAATTTCTCGGTCTTTTGGGGATTCCTTCTCATCTTGTATCTTGCCTCTCCTATTTCATACAAAATGCACAAAGGTGCGAAGACACCATTCTTGTTCTAAATTCGAGAAGTGCCACTTCATGGGGTAAATAGAGGGCATTGTTCCTTGGCCACAAGATTTCGCAAATCTCTAGATTGAAGGTAGATCGGGCAAAGTAATGTGTTATTTCAGAAATACCAAATCCTCCTCGTCCGTCAAAGGACTTTGGGGTTTTTCTTTTCTAGGTCACAGGCCGGGTATTTATCGCGATTTATTCAAGATTTTTCAAAAATCGCCCGGCCGATGACCTATTCCTTCCTTGAAAAAGAGACCCCCGATCATTTCTCGACCGAGGTGTAAAGAGTGCATTTGGACCCTTAAGAAAAACTAACCAAAGCTCTGATATTATTGCCCCCGATGGGGACTTGCCCTTTTGAAATTACGTAGTGATGCTAGAGACTTTGCAGTTAGGGCACAGCTCTGGGGCAACGAAAGACCAAACATTTTCAGAGGCCAATACACAGTGTAGCAAACTATGGAACCTAATGCCCAAACTCATTACACCATAAATGAAAAAAGAATATACCTGGTGTTTAGCTTTTTTGAAAAATGTCTGACCTTATCTAGGTCTTGGTCAAAGACCCTATGTGTATACAGACCAAACGTTGAATCTCAAGTATCTGATCCTAAGGAAGATAGTGAACAAGTGGTGGTTTTGGGCAAGATGTATAAACCAAGATTGCTCCGTTGATTTCTTCTCCTCCAAGCATTGATGTCAAAATACCGTTGATAAAAAAGATATGAGCAGAGAATCTAGCGGTCGACCACTAATGTCTAGACTAAGAGAATCCCCATCAAAGTGATCTCAGAAAAAAGGTCAATTACCGAAACATTCCTCTCGAGACACTTGGAGGTGGACTTTTCGTGGTGATTCGAACACCCCATGGTTTACAGATATTGCAAATTACCTTGCGGGGAACTTTATTGTGAAAGGGATGTCATCCCAACAAAAGAAGAAATTCTTTAAGGACGTTAAGCATTACTTTTGGGACGACCCCTACTTGTTTAGGATTTGTAACGCGAAACAAGAGATTTAGACTGTGTGTAAACGGCCAAAAAGCCGTTGATATCCTCACGGCTTGCCATAATGGACCCACCGGGGGACATCATGGTGCCAACTACACCGCTAAAAAAGTCTTTGATTCCGGTTTCTATTGGCCTACTATTTATCGGGATGCCCATGACTTGGTCACATGGTGTGACGCTTGTCAACGTCAAGGCAAAATCTCGTAACGTGATGAGATGCCTCAAAATGCAATTCAAGTTTGCGAGATCTTTGACATATGGGGCATCAAATTTATGGGCCCGTTCCCGTCTTCTCGAGGGAACAAGTACATTCTCGTGGCAGTAGACTACTTGTCTAAATGGGTAAAAGCAAAAGCGCTCCCCACATCAATGAGCCCGAGTGTTTGTAGGTTCTTAAAATCTCTCCTTCACGCCCGTTTTAGAAACCTCGTCGGCTATTATTAGTGATCGCGGTACTCATTTTTGCAATGACCAATTCGCAAAGGTCATGCTTAAATATGGGGTTACCCACCGACTTTCTACCGCGTATCATCCATAAACTAGTGGGCAAGTTGAGGTTTCAAATCGTGGTTTGAAAAGTATATTAGAAAGAACCGTAGGTGAAAAACGTGCTTCTTGGTCTGATAAGTTAGAAGATGCATTATGGGCCTTCCGTACCGCATTTAAGACAACCCATACGGTGCACTCCTTATAGAACTTGTTACGGAAAGGCTTGAGTCCATCTTCCCACGAGCTTGAAACATAAGGCATATATGGGCCTTGAAAGCACTGCAACTTCGACCTTAAGACCGCAGGTGATCCCCCGGAAAGTTCAAATGAATGAACTTAATGAACTTCGTGATCAAGCTTACGAGAACTCTTTAATCTACAAAGAGAAAATGAAGAAGATTTGTGAATCCAAAATTAAGAACCGCGTCTTTAAAACGTTGGTGATCGAGTCATTCACATTCTCTCAATTCTCGAAATAAAGTATTCATGGGCAGCTAAGACCCGCTGGACCGGACCTTTCACATCATCCCAAGTTTCCCTTCTGGTACATGTTGAGTTATCTTCAACCAACGGACCACTCTGTCAAGGTGAACGGTCATAGACTCAAACATTACATTTTGGAGGGACATACCACCAAGGTTGTCCCGGATTCTCCAAACTATCCTCATGAACAATAAATTCGGGGTCGATGTCAAAGCTCTCGACTGTAACAAAAACAAAGCGCATCTCGGGAGGCAACCTGTTTTCTATCCTTCTTTCTATTTTTCTAATATAGTTAACGTAAGGGGGGCATTCGCCTCTTCCAAAATCTTGTGTTTTTGTTGTCTATGATTTTTGTTCAGGATAGCAATTAAAAAGATCGTCTCGTGCTCGTGGTTTTGTCCAAACGCTCACTTCGATCTTCATTCCCTTTAGCAAATGCTTATTTTGGGAATCCTATATCCTTGATCTATTGACTATAGAGTTTAATCTTTATCATACTAAAAACAGCTTTAGATTCTATGAGTAAGATTATCCCTTTTATATTAAGGAATATACATTGTAATTATATGAGTGGGTGGCAACCCCACATTGAGACAATGTATCATTCTAGATGGATAGGGGGTGGGGGGAATCTAGTTGATCTTTTGATCCCATTTTGTCATTTGTCTATGTTTACCAAGAAAATCAAAAAAAAAGTGATTTTAGGCGAAAATTTAAAAAAATTTGCAAAAATACAATAATTGTTATCACAAATTTTGACATTTCCGCTGGTGAGAATTATAGCATAAATTTTGACTTTCTGACCGAGCATGTTGAGCTCTACTTACTCCCTTAACCTTGTATAAATGTATAAGCTTTTGCTATAGTCTTTTATTTAAGTAAGCTTTACAAAATGTGAATTCCTAGCTCAAACGGCCAAGATTTTGCAAGTTTTTTCCATAAATGACTTTAAATATACATGCTTAATTTATTTGGCTAAGGCATATCGACGAATCTTTTATTAAAGATTTTACAATTTGCGAAGAACATAAATGATAGAGTTAAATATAATAATGGAATGCTAAGCAAGGATAGTTGGAAATTTTAAAAAGCCATGAGTGTAATTTGTGGCTTTTTCTCCTAGTAGCTTCTAAAATGACTAATAACACGTGCTCTTTTTGAAAGACAAGTTAGAGTTTTATCATTCTTAAAAGTCCGTTAAGATCAGCATTTTTAGAGTAAAAAACTTTATCGATGAATAGATAAATAAAGAGTTTTTGAACAAAAATAAGTCTTAATATTTCCTAAAAGAAATTTTCCCGTATACGGTGTAAATATAATAATGTTGCAAAAAAAATGATGAAAAAAAAATGAAAAAAATGGAAATAGGTGAAAAGTATAGTATGTTGCTAGTATATGTTGCTTAATAAATAAAGGGAAATGTCTTTTTCTAAAATTCAAACATTCTTTTTGAACTAAAACTTGCTAATTCCTACAAAACTATGACAACCAGAAACGTTTGAAATTCTAGATCAGTATTCTATGTGGGGGTGTCAAAAGCCTAGGCTCTTTGACCGATGAGGAAGGGAAGGTTCCGAGAAAAAATCACTCTAAAGGAAATTAACTTACCTAAAATGTCTTAATTTTAGAGGAAATTATCTTGCTTTGAGTTAAATTAACTTGCTAAGTTTTACGGAAATATTTTTAGTAAAGGTTCAAAAGTCCAGAGAATCTCGACAATTATTCCTTTGAGGGGTATGTCAAAAGCCCGATCACGTTAGCCGAAGAGGTTGGATGTGCCGAGAAGAAATGTTGCTCTACATGGGACAATCTCACCTTTGAATTTCATAATAACTAAAAGTTGAAAACGTGAAACTTGGAAAGGTTATAACTATCTTAAAACATGGTATGAATGGGTCCAAATTTCAACAGAGCACACACACTAGTTATAATATATAATACTGTCGGGAGGAAAGTTTTTACACAAATAGCAATATGAGTAAGCGTTAGCATACCACTTGTAATTAACAATGATTTTGTTTTTAAGCTTAGTTTAGGAATAAGTGAAAAATCAAGGACGGTGAATTTATCCTTCTAGGGCACCTTAGGATTGAGGTGTTTCTTATTTAGTGATCCTAAAAGTTATATCAATAATGAAAGTCAAGCATGTTGTATATAATGAAAACAGTGAAAATGGGGAGTGTTTAAAAAAAACTAGTAATTTCTTAATGTCCTTTAAATTTTTCACTATGCTACTTTTCAGAGGTATTTAATTTAAGGGGGGATTGAAAACATCCTTGGTTTTTCTAAACATAGATTTATTTCATTGCGTGAGGACACAACAATAGTTTAGTATGAGGAGATTTGGTATGTGCTTAAATACACATACCTTTTTCTCAATAAAACGAGCTTAATTAACCAAAAAACGGACTTAAAATGCAAAATATATGCTTGTTTTATGTTATATATTGTGCAGGTAATAAATATTCACAAAAAGACAAAAACGAAGCCAAAACCGGACAAAACCCGAGCACGGGAATAGAAAAAGCATGAAAAGACGAAGCCGAAGGTGTATTCATCTTAGTGGGCCAACCCGCACCCGAGTTAATGGGACGGATCAGCCAATTAACATAATACCACTTATTTAACAAAGGCCCTAAAACCCTTTTCAATCCTAAACTGGCCCAAAACTCGTCCAAGACCAAAACAAACCAAAAGACCTCAAAACAATCTCCCCATTAATGTGTTACTTCGTTAGTCCTCAAGCCATTACACCGTTAATCCCCAATGACTAACACCGTCAATCCTTACCACTTTACACCATTAGTCCCTAAATCTAACAACCCTTAACCCCGTTACCCTTAAGCCCCCTAATTGAATAAAAAAAAAATAAGCTTAAGAAAAAGGCGAGAAACCAAATCCAAGCCCAGACCGTTCTCTAATGCATCGAACAATTTTAATCGCACTCTCCACAAATCGTCCCCGACACCTCATTGCCAGGTTGGCACTCTCAAGACTTCCTATTGTGAATGAAAACGTCGTCAAGGAAATAGGGAAAAGTCAAATGGCGTTGGTAATGTTGATCGGTTGCTATCCATAAAAAATAAGGCATGATTTTGGATAGATTAAAGACAATAGGCGGTTTCACACCTCACCAACATAGCCCTAATAAATTATAAAAGAATTTCGAGCAAGAATCATGATCTGACATCTTTTAATCGTTTCTTTTCCAAGACATTATACTTTACTGCTTATTGAACTCTGTTTCAAGCTTATTACTTGAGAAATTTTCATTTCCAAGCATTGTACTCTCAAGGATTATTCAATAAAAAGTTAGTTCTTATTTTCCTTTTTAATAGCTTCATATAATGTTTTGCTATTTACAAGCTTATTTTCTTTCTATTATTGCTTAATGTTGCTTATTTAGTCTCTACAAAATGCTTTTCATGTTAATGTAAAGCTTAACTTGTCTTAGATTAGTTTTCATATAAATCTGCCTTAAAAAAATGGTCTAAACCTATTCATTTAGCAATTGCTTATTCTATTGGCGTGTTTTACCTATCTTATTGCTATCTATCTTTTTATAGTTTTCGATATTAATTTTGTTTTTGCTCCTATAAAAAAGCTTTTTCACAATCTATTTTAGCTTAAAAGTAGGTTTTTCTATATTTAAGGGGGGTGTTTTGGGATACGAGTTTATACTGGTCAAATAGTATTGAAGACTGTATTTTGCACCCATCAGTCAGATTTAGCAAGCTCTTATGAATCTTAACATCTAGTTTTCATAAGTTTTTTAAAAGGCTTTGATAGTTTAGAAGTTGATTTAACAAATTCTCAATTTTGCTAAGTTAAACTGATGTTTAATTGGCTTATTTTTGGAAACTTCTTTAATGTTCTTGAGTTTTAGTTTTTATGCTTAGAACTGGTTTTCCGTATGCCATCATTTTTAAACATATATTAGTCCATTTACTTTGGAAAAGTCTTTTGAGATATCAAGCCAAAAGATTAGTCAAGAACTCTTGGTTTTAAAAGTACGTATAATGCAGATTATTTTTAGAGATAGATTTAAAGCTAAACCTTGATAATTTTGATTAACATGTGCTTATGGAGTTTAACCTTAATCTTCTTAAGTTTTAAGTTGTTTAAATCATTTTGGAGCCTTAAAATTATATCTCAAGTAGCCATTTACTTTCAAAAATCCAAAACAAGTAATGTAAGTTATGTCCTTTCCAATTGCTTTGTTTCCTTGGCTTATTATCCTAAATTATGTTTTTTTCTAATTTCAGCTTATTGTGTTTTCAAGTATCAAAATCAATCATGTTTTTCAATATTGTCATTATATAGGTAGCTATAGATCTATAAAAGTGAGCTAAACTGGAATTCTTAGTCATTTAAGTTCTGTTTTGAGTTAACTTGTCCTTGTGCTTCCTGTTGCCTCTCAGCTTATTGCATTTACTTAATTTAGCTTATTAAGTTTAGTATTAGGTCTGTTGTTAGCTTATAGGATTGTTTTTAGCTTATTGATCATTTTTAAGCTTATTATTTCTAAAACAGTTTTAACTAAGAGTAAAAAGAAAATAAGCCAAAAATGTCATTTTTAAATCAACTTTTTCATAGCTTAAAATTAAGTTTTAGTAAAAGTTCATTTTTAAAAGTTGCTTATTTTCTCTTTCTCTTTAAGTTTTTGTAAAAAGTTTTGAAATATAAAAAAAATAAAAAAACCAAGGTCCAGGACTCGAACCTGCGACCCATGGTCGGGTGTTGCGTTGGGGTCCTATTCGATTCTGCAAGGTAGCGTATGCACGGGTTCGGGTGTAAACCTTTCAGCTTCACACGTCACCAATATATAAGACACCTTTAACACACTCTCCACTACCAACATGCCCTTGGGTCTTTTTCCATTCATTGTTTGCCTTCATTTAATATTTAAAGATGTTAGTGTTTTGCTCATTCGATGCTTATTTGCTTATTTACTGCTTATCGTTCAGCAGCCATTTTTCAGTTAGTTATTTTTCTTAGATTTCCGCATAGTTCAAGGTACTTTTTCCTGAATTTACCCTCCGATTTCTATAATAGTTTAGTATTTTTAATAATATTTTTAGATTAAAAGTGTTTTTAATTCATAATAAATTAAATAAAAGTCAAAAAAATATAATTCTTTTTTCTAAAATTATCATTTAGGATTTTTAAAAATTAAATTTGCTTTTCTAGAGTCCAAATTTGAACTTTTAGGTTTTTTAGGTTGCGTTTATAGAATCCCGTTAACGTTTTTCATGTTTAAGTCGTAATTGTTTTAATTATTGCTTTCCTTTGCGTTGTTTTTGCTTTATACTTGTAGAAATTAGAATCCAAATTAAAAATCTTAATCTATTCAAAATCCCGATCACAAACATCAACAAAAAGTTCAATTCACGCCTCGTTGGAACATTAACGACCCAGGAAACGACTAGAAGGGGTCACTTTCGAAATTGATACTTTCAGAATTATATTTTATTTGTGAATTAGTTTATTGCTCTTGTTACAAGTGGATTACCCTGTTTTACCTATATATATATATATATATAGAATATATAAATAATAAAAATATTATATATATATAGATAATAGAATATAGTGTATGTATACACACTTATTAACTCGATCAAGCAACCTGCAATCCTTTGAGCCTGTGAACTATCCATAAAGTAATGGTAGAAGAATATATTGTTGAGTAGGTACTGCATCAACATTATCCTTGATACCACATTCTTAGAATTTTGATTCTCCTGCAATAACGACCATAATTCATAGAAGTTTAGTTAGAAAACTCACTATCAAAAGCCAATTCTGGTCCACTCCCTGCAACATTGGGTTTGTTTTCAAGAAGTTACGGTCAGGTTTTCCTCTACCTTCCTCGTTTCCTAGTGTTAAATCCTAACAGCTTTGCTATTTATAGAGTTATCCAACAAAGAACCCCTCAATCAGCCTCACCAGCAAATCTGCCTAGGGGTCTAAGGTATTAAGAATAGTCCACCAGTGACACGCCGAGAAATAGTTGCCTAGTCTCTAAAAACATATACTAGGTGTCTACATGTAATCAGTTCTTAAGGTGTCTTGTATGAGGGCCTTGGTCCACTAAAAACCTTTCTGAACATAACAAGCAAGAACTAACTCTTACAGCCCCCAAAATATAGTAGGTAATAATGAATCTACTAGCATAGTCCTAGTTTTGCCTCCTATTTAGTGTCTGATTCTTCTTTAGCAAGCTCCATTTTGTTGTGGAGTTTAGGCAACACTAACTCCATCTTAATCCCTTCAACCCACATAACTTATTCATGAGTCAATATTTTAAAACTCATATCCATATGTCACATCTGATGATTTTAACCATATGATTATATTTTGGTTTTCTATGCCAGTAATAAGAAAAGTTTTAAGTGATCACTATCTCATCCTTAGTGGCCCAAATAAAGGAAAACCACCAACTAAAACCTACTATATTTTATCAGTTACAACAAGGCAATATATCATTGTGATTGATCACATCCATATAGAGTTTGGCCCAAATAAGTTCCATATGAAACATTTTGTAAGGGTTGGCAATAATAGAGCTCACAAGCATGGGTCCTTACAAGAAGCTTTGTGTTGCCTTCCCTTGCCTGACAAGCAACACAAGTATGATCATTTTCAAAAACCATTGTATCAAACCTCTAAAGAAGGTATCCCATACAAAAGTTGTTCATAGTTTTAAAGTTTAAATGACCCAGCCTTCCTATGCCATATTTTAGACTCATCATTAAAGCCTTTGCAAACAAACAAGTTTTAAACCTCCCTGAAGGAATCACACATTTTTTTAGATCAAAACTTACATGTTGTTCTTGTTCAGGGAACGATTCATCTATACTCAACTTTCAGCAAGAGCTTAAAGTCCGGAGATAGAAATAAAGACATTCATCTCCAGATTTTACCTTTTCTATTAATTTTACCTCCTTTAGGACTTCCTTCAAATGCAACAAATCCACCATCAATCTCTTAATAATCTGTGAGAAAGGACTTATTTCCAGTCATATGCCTAGAGCATCCATTGTCAAAAATCCCTTGATCCTGTAAAGTATATTGTAGATTACCCTGCACTCAAAATAAGAGAATTAGTTTCTCTTGGGGACCCAAGCCATTACTTACTTGAGTCTGCCTTGTAGATCAACATAGTCAAATTTTTTAAGCATGTATGATCCACTGTCTTTGGAGTTATGGTCAATAACATTTCATGTTGGTTAATCGTAGCAATTTTATACACGTAATAATAAAATATAATATGAAATTACCAAACTACCCTTGAGGACAAAGGAAGAAAGGAAAATTCTCACAAGTAAATATATTATACGTATATTAACCGGGAAGTATGATTCCCAGGTCGTATTTCCCAACGATTTATGAAATTGAGACCACGTTTGTTGTTCGGACAATGATTTGAACTGGTTCAAATATGATTTGTTTCCTAAAATCCTAAAAGAGAGCAAATTAAAGGACAATTAAACCTAACTTTAATAACGGGAAATTAAACTTTAGCTAAAAACCCAATACGGGAACCCTAAACGGCGGTTAAAAACCCTAAATTTCCAAAATTAAACCTAAAATGAATTTTTCACTTTTAATATACTCTAATTGACTAAAAAGTAAGTTTAAAGAAAACTAGAACAAAAACGGAGTTGAAATGAGCTTAAAAACACGAAAATCGTGAACGGGAACGAATCTCGTTCTTTAAAAATTGAAATTTTGCAATTTTAACCCCATGGGAACAAAACTAATTTTCCTAGAAACTTTATGATAAAAGAAAATTTTTTAAAAAAGAATTATATTTTTTTTGATTATTTTTCTATTTTTTATGATTTTTTAAACTTTTTAATAAAAATAAACACTTTTAATAAAAGAAACTTTTAATGAAAAGCCCTAAATAAGCTGTGAAACAGCTGAAAACATAACATAACTACTTAACTATATTTTTGGTTTTTTTAGAAAATTTAAGAACTTAATAAACTGAAATAAATTGAAAACTAAGATCAATAAGCTATTAACTATTTAAGTTTACACTAATAAGCTACTTATGAAAGAAATAAGCACAAGGATATAAGCCATAAGCTGAGAATCACAATAAGCTCTTATGAAAACTTTGAAACCAATCAGGCCCTGCAAGGACCTTTGAGCTTAATTTTTAATAAGCTCTTGGATCCTTATGCACTATTAAGCTACACTAGATTAAACTACAACTAAAATGCTCTCTAAAACATCTTTCAAAAACTATTTTGAAATTCAATTGCTTATTGGAAAAGCTTGTTGAAAACAGCTTATACTAAGAACACTTAGTACTTTTGGTTTT
>BQNB010138664.1:0-17674 GCA_026074375.1 Tanacetum coccineum
TTTAGGTGCGGGTTTAAAAAGATTTAAAAAAATATTTAGTCATAAGTATTGTCTTTTCGATTTACATTCCGTCATTTAATTTTAATGTAATTTAATTTCTTTTCATTAATTTTAAGATAATCTTGTCGTTTTAATCTTAGAATTAATTTTAGTTTAATTTTTAGTATATAACAAAATCAAAAAAAAACTTTTATGCTATTCAAGCTCGATTTACAACTTGAACGTAGATTTCCATTCACCTCTCGTCGAGGAAACGACCCGTAAGGTTTTTGAGATATCGCTTTGGTTAAAAGTGAATTTCTTGAACCCGACGGTAATACTATCTATACTATAATTGGCCTATCCTTATTATTACGTATCTATATATTATATTATATATTTTATACGTGTTAGTTTGGACAGATCAAGGAGTATTCTCAGGAAGTTCTAAGATTTTCAGACGTGATCGCCAGTGGCAATCCCACTCCTGGATACGACCCGATAGTTTCAAATTCTTCTCTGACTCTCACTCCTTTCGGGGATAGTGATTTTCTACTTCTAGAAGAAGCTGATGCTTTTCTTGCTCTAGCCGACGATCCAACTTCACCGGGAGTTGATGAATCCTATTATGACCCAGAAGGGGACATTCTTATTCTCGAAGCACTCTTGAATAGTGATCCTTCACCACCTCCGAACCAAGGAAATTATTTGCCAGAAATCAGAAAGGAACTTAAACTGTGTGAAGCTAAAACTGCCAAATCTTCAATTGATGAACCTCCCGAGGTCGAACTTAAGGACTTACCACCTCATCTCGAATATGCATTTTTGGAAGACAACAACAAGTTGCCAGTCATAATTGCCAAAGATTTGAGTGTCGATGAAAAGACCGCTCTCATAAAGGTTCTAAAGTCCCGAAAGCGAGCAATTGCTTGGAAACTTTCCGACATAAAGGGTATTAACCCGAAATTTTGTTCTCATAAAATTCTAATAGAAGAAGATAATGAACCAGCGGTCCAACATCAGAGAAGGGTTAATCCAAAGATCCACGATGTCATTAAAAAGAGGTTAAAAAACTTCTTGATGTTGGATTGATCTACCCAATCTTGGATAGTCCTTGGGTGAGCCCAGTGCACTATGTGCCAAAGAAAGGAGGGATGACCGTAGTGACCAATGATGAAAATGAGTTAGTACCAACTAGACTTGTAACGGGATGGAGAGTTTGTATTGATTATCGTAAGTTGAACGAAGCCACCCGGAAAGACCACTTCCCTTTGCCGTTTATGGATCAAATGCTTGAGAGACTCGCAGGAAATGAATACTATTGTTTCCTCGATGGTTTCTCGGGTTACTTTCAAATACCAATCGATCCGAAAGATCAGGAAAAGACCACATTCACCTGCCCATATGGAACGTTTGCTTACCGCCGCATGCCTTTTGGCTTATGCAATACACCAGGCACGTTCCAGAGGTGTATGATGGCTATTTTCCATCATGACTTTTCAGTTTTCGGAAATTCTTTTTCTACGTGCCTTTCCAATTTAGAAAAGATGCTTAAACGGTGTGAAGACACTAATTTGGCTCTAAATTGGGAAAAAAACCATTTTATGGTAAAAGAAGGCATCGTACTTGGACATAAAATTTCAAAAAAAGGAATAGAAGTTGACAAAGCCAAAATAGACGTCATTGCTAAATTACCTCACCCAACTACCGTCAAAGGTATTAGGTGTTTTCTCGAACATGCAGGTTTTTACCGTAGATTTATCAAGGACTTTTTAAAAATTTCTCGACCCATGACACATCTCCTTGAGAAAAACACTCCTTTTATTTTCTCCGAGGAATGCATTCAAGCTTTTCAGACCTTAAAAAAGAAATTAATCGAAGCTCCAATTCTGATTGCCCCCAACTGGGACCAGCCCTTTGAGCTTATGTGCGATGCGAGCGACTATGCCATAGGTGCGGTTCTAGGGTAACGAATTAAGAAACACTTTAGGCCTATACATTATGCAAGCAAAACAATAACCGAGGCGGAATCGAACTACACCACAACAGAAAAGGAAATGTTGGTTGTGGTGTACGCTTTCGAAAAATTCCGGTCATACCTCATCATGAATAAAAGCATAGTGTATACGGACCATTCCTCCCTTAAGTACCTATTTGCCAAAAAAGATGCCAAAGCAAGATTGCTAAGGTGGGTTCTCCTCCTTCAGGAATTTGATTTCAACGTCGTTGACACGAAAGGAGCTGAAAACCTCGCGGCAGATCATTTATCTAGACTTGAGAATCCTCATAAGGATGTGTTAGAAAACAAGAACATTAATGAACATTTTCCTTTAGAAACTCTTGGAGTTATTTCTAGTAAAAGTACCCCATGGTTTGCTGACTATGCAAATTTCTATGCGGGGAATTTTATCATCAAAGGAATGTCAACTCAACAAAAGAGGAAGTTTTTTAAGGATGTCAAACATTATTTCTGGGACGATCCCTATCTTTTTCGAACTTGTGCGGATCAAATCATTCGACGGTGTGTGCATGGGCAAGAAGCTATTGATATTCTCAAAGCTTGTCATGAAGGACCCATCGGGGGCCATCATAGTGCCAATCTCACCGCTCGCGTGATGAGATGCCATAAAATTCCATCCAAGTGTGTGAAATCTTTGATGTCTGGGGCATAGATTTCATGGGACCATTTCCGTCATCTAGAGGAAATAAGTACATACTCGTAGGCGTAGATTACCTATCCAAATGGGTTGAAGCCAAGACGCTCCCCACTAACGATGCTAGAGTTTGTAGTTAAGTTTTTGAAATCTCTTTTGCCGATTCGGTTACACCCTGAGTGCTTTATAAGCGATCGTGGGACCACATTTCTGTAATGACAAATTTACTAAAGTAATGTCTAAGTACGGGGTGACTCATCGTCTTGCTACCGCTTACCACCCTCAAACAAGTGGTCAAGTCAAGGTGTCGAATCGTGGGTTAAAACGTATTTTAGAAAAGACGGTTGGAGAAAACGTTTTGCCTCATGGTCCGATAGGCTTGATGACGCTCTATGGGCATTCCATACCGCTTATCAGGACACCAATGGTTGACAACCCCTTACAAGCTCGTGTATGGGTAAGTAGTTTGTCATCTATCCTATCGATATTAGATCATAGAGCGTATTGGGCCATTTTTAAAACATGCTTAATTGCGATCTTAAAACCAGGGCTGGAATACCGGGAAAGCTGCATACTTAATGAATTAATGAGCTTCGTGAATCAATCTTTACGAGAATTCTTTGATTTTATAAGGATGAGGAACAAAGAAGCTTCACGACTCAAAGATCAAAAACGCATTTTCAATGTTGGTGATCAAGTCTTGCTTTTCAACTCTCGTCTAAAGATATTCTCGGAAAGCTTAAAACCCGATGGTCCAGCCCTTTCTCCTATTAACCGGAAGTTTTTCTATATATGGCACTGGCAAAAATCATCTCCATACCGACGTATAAACTTCAAAGTGAATTGCCACCGACTTAAGCACTACTTCGGAGGGGACACACCACCCATGGTTGTCCCGGATCTCCAGACTTTCCCTAAGGACAAATGAATTCAGGGATCGAGTCAAGCTATGTGACTCGGTTACCAAAAACAAAGCGCTTCGTGGGAGGCACCCCATGCTTATCCATTTTCTATTTTCTTTCTTATTTTTCTGTTGTGATGTGAGGAGGCTTGTACTCTTACGATTCCTGTTTGTGTTTGTACTTGTGATTGTTTGCAGGATGAACCCAAATTTTCTGAAGACTCTCGTGTTCGGTGTTTTGTCCCGGTCCACTCGAGCTTCCTAGCCTTTGCTTGCCATTAGTTTGGGGAAATCCGATATCCTAAAGATTTTTATCGACTAACATTTATCTTTTAGCACACTTAATAAACGGCTAAAGATTTTTGTGATACTTTCTTCATGTTTGAGTTATGCATTAGACATTTTTGAGTTCTAGTTTAGGATTTTTAAGTCTTAGGCTAGATAACATTGAGGACAATGTTTGATTTTAGTATGGGGTAGTATATCTTCGATATGATCTTGCCTACTTTTACCTGTTGTTCTCACGTACCCCGTTTTCCCACCAAAAATTTTCAAAAATATGAAAATTTTAAAAATTTTCAAAAATAAAATAAGTGTTTTTGTCACAATTTAGACTTTCTTGCTGGGTAGCATAAGAGTAAATTTTGACCCGATCGAGCGTGTTGAGCTCTAGCTTGTTCCTTAACTTGTAGGCTAAGCGTTCGCGATATTCGCGAAGAACGAAAAATGATAGAGTTAAGTATGAGTAGGATGCTAAACAAGGATTAGTTGGAAATCCTAAGAGCTCATGTATGTAACTTGTTGCTTTTTCTCCCATAAGCTCTTAACCGGATTAATATACGTGCTGTTTTTGGAAATTAAACTTAAATCAACAATTTTTATGTAATATATAGCTAAAATTTTAGTCTTAGTTCAAATTTATACTTGAATTTTTCAAAAAGAAGTCTTCTCTATATATAAAAAAAATGATGATAAATGATAAAATGATATAAAAAATATATAATAATAATGAAAGCTGTGGGCTGATAAAAGTTTACTACCTCTTGCCGGCTCACAACCGATGTGGTAGTCTTCTAAAGAAAGCCCATAGTAAGAATAAAAATCCGAGACTGATAAAAGTTTGCTGCATCTTGCCGGCTCACAACCGATGTTGCAGCCTTCTAAAAGGTCAAGGGTTACAATTGCATAAATGTTTAATATTAAGTTTGAATTAATAAATAGATTTCTTTTTGTTAAATTCAAATATGCTTTTGAACTTTGACTATTCTATTTGATGCTTATGTATAAATCGGGAAACCTAGAGTTTTTGATAAACCTAGGTCCGTAAGTCCGATACTAATCTCTGTGGATGTCAAAAGCCTGGTCACTTAGCGCGAAGGTTTTTTGTGATGTGCCAAGACGAAAGTCGCTACATGGGATGATCTCGCCTTCAAACTCATTATTCTTGGGTGGAACATGAAGCATAGTATTTTGCAAAACGTTGATCCATGGTTGAAATTCAAAATAGCACATTTCTTAAAGTATAATGAATGTAGGACGTGAAAAGTTAAAATGTTACAATATGAGTAGTGTTAGCATTCTTTTCTGATATTTAGCTTGTGATTTCGTTTTATGCTTGGTTTGGATAAGTTGGAAAGTCGGCGACGATAAATTTTATCCTTTTTGGGGCATTCTCGGATCGAAATGCATCTTGTTCTATAATCCCTAACAGTTATGGAAATAACGAAAGTCGAAATATTCTAAGTTTATATAAAAAAAAGTTTTATAAAAATGGGAAAATGGGGTGTTTTATAACTTGTGACTTTTTAACCTCTCTCCACAAAAATCTTTGCTACTTTTTAAAGATTTAGTTTGGGAAAGTTTTGAGGTATTTTGTTATAGAGCATATAATATTGCGTGAGGACACGCAATCGCTTAGTTTGGGGAATTTTCATATGTGTGAAAACACATATCCTTTTTATATCAAAAATGTCCCATAAAAGACAAAATTGTGCTTAAAATGCTTGTATATTGTTTGTTTTGTCTTTGTGATTGTGTAGGTACGGATAATGCAAAAATCGCAAGAAAACGGTCAAAACCGGACAAACACGGACACGGGAAAGGAAAGAGAATACAAGAGCCGGGAGAATGCTATCAAAGGACAACAAAAGTCAACCCTTGGTCAACCAAAGTCAACTATATAAAGACAAAAATCCTAAATTTCCCAAATCAGTCCCTCAAAGAAAACTAAATTGCAAAAATAATCCCTAAACCCTAACGGTGTTAACTCTTTTTATTATAAGAGTTAACACCCGTTACCTTTTTTTTATAACATGAACGCCCTCGTGTGCCAACCTTTACCCGGCCCCCAAACAATTATAAGCCTAAAGTCAAACCCCGAGTCAAAAGAAAAGTCAAACTTCCCCTTTTATAAAAGTAAAACGCGGGAAAAGGAGTTACCACTATTCACCTTCTTCCCCGTTTTACCTCGAGCTCAAACCAAAGGGCAAATCAAAATTGGCCACGTGGAAAGACAATTCAAGGGATTAAGTACAAGCTGGCAGAGTATTACATCACCAAGCGCTCTCATTGGTTAAATCCCACACAAGTGAGGACACGTTGGAATGAAGAAAGCACACAAGGGCAAGGATTTTACACTAAATCCTTCCTTAAAGAAGCACAAAGGGTCAAATCACGGATTGCCACGCTGGCAATCCGTGTGCTCATCAAAACAATCCAAGGGCCAAGAATGAAGAATTCAATGATTGGCATTACATCAAGGGTGTAGTTAAGGGGAGCGCTAACTGAATTTGGAGTCCTCAGAAGCTTCTCTCAAACTAATATAAATAGTAGCAAAGCCTCTCTATACAATGGGAGGGAGGGACGTGTGTTTTATAAATTTGCTTATTAAAAAATTAGCTTTTGTAATTTTCATTTAAAATGTTTTAGCTTAATGTTTGCTTAAATGTAATTTCCTTTTCAGAATTGTACTTAACTTTTTCATTAATAGAATTCGTATTTGCTTTTCTCACATTCACTTAAAACTTTGTTTAATAAGCTTTTAATGTTACATAAGCTCCTCACAAGCTCATCTTAAGCTCTTTGAGTCTCTAAGCTCAAATTAAGCTCATAATAAGCATTTAATCTACTTAAACTATAAAAATCAGTTAATTACCTTTGCCTATTAGATGCTTGAGCTTTTGGATGTGAAACTGCAAGGATGAAGTTCATAGGACTTTCTAGCTTATCATTTGATAAGGCTAGAGCTGTAGAAATAGCTACTTAAGCTTATTGCATTTGTTGAGCTCAAGGTTTCTGTAAGTGTTCTTTTATATTCAAAGTATCTTAGTTATAAGAATGCATTTGCCTTATTTTCTGCTTTACTCAGCTTATTTGGTTGCTTATTTTGTTTCATTCTGCTGATTCAATCTTGTTGGAATATCTGTTTTTTAGCTTTTAAGCATGATCTTAGTTTTCATTAATCTGTCTTAAAAAATCTATAAAAATCAAAAAAAATATATTAGCTTAGCTTGTAGCTTATTGTTTCTAGCTTATTTGCTTATAGTTTTATGCTTATTAAGGTTGTTATAATCTGTTTGTCATCTAGTATCTAAGTTTTTATAATTAAATCTGTTCTTATAAGCTTAAATGGATTTCAATGCTTTTAAAGGGGTGTTTGGGTCAACAGTTTTACCTGTTTGAGGCCTTGTGAACTTTGGTAGTAGATTTTAAATATATATATAAAGCTCTGTTGGATAGATCTTATAAATTAGATTTAGTTAAAAAAAGTTCTCATTAGATTAGTTTGTTTTAAAATTCATAAACTAAGTAACTTTACATTCTGTAGTTAAAATTCATAGTCTAGTGGAATATCATAGGCCACATTTTCTATTCGTTGGTTTTTTAAAAGTTTTAGAATTAGCTCTTAATGTCTGCATTTAGTCTAGTTTAAATTTGGTCATATAGATGCAAACTGCATCAGTTTGATAAAAAGTCAAAAAAGCCATTTTCAATTCAATAATTTAGAGGGTATAAGCTGTTTTAGGATTAGATTTTCAATCTTTGAGAAGTTTTTGGTCCATAGTTTACCTGTTTCTAGCTAGTTTTCATTAAATAGCTTAATTACATATCTGTTTTTAGCTTTTAAAATTGGATTTTGTTTTTTCATTTTCAAAATAAAACTCAGCATGATCTGAGCCTTAGGTTTGTTTTCAAAGTGATTTTGTAATAAGCAATTGAGTTTCAAACCTTGTTCAAAAGTAACTTGGAAGCTTATTAGTTGTAGTATAAGCTTGCATAAGCTATTTCCCCACAAGGATCCAAGAGCTTATTGAAAAATAAGCTCAAAGATCCCTGTAGGGACTGTTTGGGTCTCAGGTTTTGTCAAGTGCTTATTTCAGTTTTTATAGCTTATTTTCTTAAACTTTTGCTTAATTTGTTCTTAAATCAGCTTATTAGGTTAGTTTAAATTAGTTCTTAGCTTATTAAGTCAGCTTGTTGCTTAATTTAGTTTTTTTAATTAAAACCAAAAACACCAAGTCAGTAGCCTGTAGTTTTTTTTCCTAGTACTTTTTAGTTGCTTAATTAGATTTCAAAATGTGTTTTGCTTATTGTTTTAAGTAGATTTTTAGCTGTACTTTAAGAAAGTGTTAAGCTCTTAGCTGTAAGGATCCATTTTAGTGCTTAAAATTAAGCTCAAAACAGTCCCTAAGGCCTGTTTAGTTTAAAAGTCTCCATTAGCTTATTTTGATGTCTAGCTTATAGCTTTTCTCTTTGTGCTAAAATTCTTTGCAAAATAGCTCATTAGGGTAGTGTCAAGTAGAAAGTTAGCTTATTTCTCAATAACTCAGCTTAAATTTCCTTTTAGAGTTCTTAAATTTTCAAAAAGCAAAATAAAATAAAATAAGTTTCATATGTTTCTGTCTGTTTTGATTAAGCATTTCTAGCTTATTTGTTAGCTTTTAAAAATATTGTTTTCACAAAAAGTCTTAGTTTATAGCTTATCTTCATCTTTGCTTTTATAAGTTTTCAAAAATAAAAAAAAGGGGAAGGTGGAAATCGGGGGTGAGCAAGACTCGAACCCCCGACCTCAACACCCTCTACCCTTTTATAGCAACACACCACACACCTCACTACCAACGCGCCCTGGGGTCTTTTTCGTTATAGTTTTACTTAGTTTAATATTTATACACGTTTAGTCCTTTTAGCTTATAAGCTGTTTTAAGCTTATTACACAGCTTATTCGATAAGCTGTGTAATCAAGCTTATTTTTTCTAGGTTCTATTTAGTTCAAGCTATTTTCTGTATTTTTTTTAGAATTTTTATAATTAGTTAATATTTTTAAACATTTATTTTTATTAAAAACTTTAAAAAATCATAAAAAATAGAAAAATAATCAAAAAAATATAAATCTTTTTTAGAAAATTTTCTTTTATCATAAAGTTTCTAGGAAAATTAGTTTTGCTTTCGTAGGGTTTAAATTGCAAAATTTCATTTTTTAAAGAACGGGATTCGTTCCCGTTTACATTTTTCGTGTTTTTAAGCTCATTTTAATTCCGTTTTTGTTATGTCTTGCGTTAAAACTTACTTTTTAGTCCAATTCAGAGTCTATTTAAAAAATCCATTTTTTAGGTTTAATTTGGAAATTTAGTGTTTTTAACTGCCGTTTAGGGTTCCCGTTTTAGTCTAGTAACCGTGGCTACGGCCACGCTTATTAGACCGGGGGACATGATGACGTATATTGTGGACCGACCCGGCCCACTTATATTATTATGGGCTTACTTGCTGAGGACGTATAGAATAAGTCTAGCATAACATGATCAAGAACCATATCATACTAGACTGGGGACATGTTGGTGTATAGTCCCGAATGGGCCAGACCCAATGGGCCGAACCCGATAAAAGGGTGGCCCACATCCTACGTAACTCTAATCTATGCACTATATATACAGGGGTAGGATCATCCTACCTCCAGATACATCTCCACAGGTTATTCTCTACCACCTCTTTATATAACATGCTTATACTATTCTGACTTGACCGTCGGAGGGTGGATCCCAGGGCTCCGGCCTCGGGTCCCCTTTTAACCGGTTCTTCTTTGTTGGCAGCACTATTTAAGGCCCGGGAAGACGACGAACGGCACCAGGAGAGTCGTTAGGACCGGCCCGACCAAATTAGGCATCAACACTAACCATTGAGTATAATATCATAAGTGATATATACATAAACTTTAAAACCTATATCAAAAACCCTAAACACCTAACCACTAAACCTTAGACCAAAAATCCTAAACCCCTAACCACTAAACCATATACCAAATCCTAAACCCCTAACTACTAGATATAATATCACAAGTGATATATACATAAACTTTTAAACCTATACCAAAAACCCTAAACCCCTTACCATTAAACCTTAAACAACTAACCACTAAACCCTATACCAAAAACCCTAAACCTTTAACCACTAAACCCTATACCAAAAACCCTAAAACCCCTAACTACTAGGTATAATATTACAAGTGATATATACATAAACTTTAAAATCTTTATCAAAAATCCTAAACCCCTGACCACTAAACCCTATACCAAAAACCCTAAACCTCTAACCATTAGGTATATATATAGATATATATAAACTTTAAAACCTATCAAAAACCCCTAAACCATATATTAAAAGTATACTTGTTTGTTTTTGAAATATCATAAGTGATATAAGACATTACTTATGTTTACGAAATATCACAAGTGATATTAGACCTGTCATATAAATTAATGCAACGCTTGTTTGGTTTTGAGAATACTTCGAGTTTTATATTTACATAGTTTACTTCTTTTTTATTCATTTTACTATTTTTAAATGACACTTGTTTATCACTTGTGATATAATATTGTATCAAATTATTTAAATGATTTGTATTAGTCACTTTAGAGGAATATCTCAAGTGATAAAGTGTAGGATCCTGAATTCACACAAACATGTATAGATCTAGAGAGAGAAAGTTAGAGAGAGAATGGTTGAGAGAGAAACTAATAAAAACACACTAAAGAGTGTGTGTAAAATGAATAGATGCTTACCTCTTCTAAAGTTGGAAGAGGTATTTATAGTTCTTACAATACACTGGGTATTAGTACCCGGTTCAATACCGAAAGTCATACGTTTACCTATTAAACTACGAGCTATATTGAACAGTAAAATACACAGGGTGACCGAGTCTTTTTCTAATATCTAACAATCTCCCCCTAAGGGAGGTCACCCCTGAAAATACTAAACTTAAGCTCTTCAATCTTCAGATTGATCTTATGTATAGCTCGTAAACGTTGATTCTTCATGTGACATCTTGTACTCTAGTGTAGTGATCTTTTGATTGTAATTGAGCTTGATCACTTTGACTTGTTTTGATTGTGATCTTGAGCTTTTTTGAGATTATCAGCCAAACATAATCTCTCATCATCTTGTAATCTATGGCCATCTTATGCTTTGATGAAGTAGAAATATGATATCAAAAGTTTACAGAAAGAAGCTTTGACACCTTTATGAGATCTTTCATAACTTCATAACAAGTGTAGGTCGTGTCTGAGCATTCGGTTATGAACTTGAATGTGCTGGTACAGGGTATTTCCCATCTCCATCTTTAAATGTTCCTGTAATAAAACATTTAGCAATAAAGAGAAAATTGATTTAAAAAATCAATCGACATGTTAATAGAAAAATTTTGTAAACATCAGAGTCTTTGATTGTTTGTACAAATGTTCAATAACCGCCAATTCTTATACTGGAACAAGTTTGATTCATGTAGAATCGCACCATCCTTTCTTTCTAGTTGACACAATTTTAATTCTAGTAGAATCGCACAAGTCACATACCCAAGAGCTTATTGATGTTGGCTCTAGCAGGATTTCCATCTTCATTGTGAATACCTTCGTATCACTCGGATATTCTAGAAATATCACAAGGATAATGCGTAGGACTCTTAGGATAATCTTGTTTCCATAGTGTGGGAACGACAAGAGAATTGGAAATGTATCCTAACAAGATTAGTTGATGATCTCTTGGCTCTAGACTAAATAGTGTGTTTTGGTTTTAGTGATCGGAGGCTGGAGTTGACTGCCACCTTTTCAATATCAACTCACTCGAAGTGAGAAAGTCAATAGATGATGTGTTTTGTTATCCGTGAGAAATGAAACAGAAATCTTTTGAGAGATTCTAAGTGGCTAGGGAGGGTTGTGCATCGCGTCACTGGGTCCATGATGATGGTCTTCAATGTCAGCAATCATCAATGTGATTCTGACAGCATATGTATTGACCCGGTTTCTACCTAAGTGTATGGAGTCTTCTTCTTTACACCCTTTTTTCCTTAAGTTCTTTTTCATTCTTAACCCCTTCAGTTGCGTACATGACTTCATGACTAGAACCTTGTTGGGTTTGTTCCATTTCTAGCTCTATCTCAGTAGGCAATATTCCCTTATTCTCATTTTTACTCCTTTTTATATCATACCTAGGACTTCTATACTAACTATTGGGTTGTCCCTAGGTAGATCCCTCCAGTTCTGGCTGGATCATAGGAACGAGAACCTAACCTTACCAACCTTATAACTTCAATAAAATTAAATGCATGGTCGGTCTTTTGGTGTTGTTCTCCTTGCCATAAAACCATTTAAAAAACTCAATCAAGGTACTTGTGATATAAAATATCAAAGCTTTTTGTACCTCGATTGTTTTTGCTTTTCATAAACGCTCCCCTCAACATGTGCATCGGTATTCGAAACTGTTTAGCACATGGGGGTGGGGGTGGAGTATACACATGAGTCCTAATGATCACATTTTTTATTATTTACATATTTTAATCACATTTTCTCCCCTTATCAAAAATTTCAAATCCTTTGATATTTTGGATATCAATTGATTCAAATATGTTAAAAAATTATGAGAAAATGCGTCAATTTATTCACAAGCCGTTGTTAGAACATATTAATGCTCCCCCTCAATCTTTGTGCCAATTTATTCACAAGCCGTTGTTGGAACATATTAATGCTCCCCCTAAATCTTTGAGGGTATTATATAAAGTGTTAAGAAATTAATTTGAAAATTTTGAATTTAATGAAAAATTCATGTAAAATTTTCTTTAACACTTATATAATATAGTCTATACACTACTTATTCACACTATTCACAAGATAGATTATGAGATAGGACCTTTTATGAAGGAGGACACAATATGATAAATTCATATTGTTCCTGTGAATAATCCTTTAGTCCTCTTAAGTTCCCTTTAGCACAACCTTATCGTTTCCTGATTTCTGATGATCCTTCTTTCATGCATCAGCTTGTTAATCATCTCAACCATAAGCTCCGACCTCCTTTTGTCAGTAGCCGACCACTTTCTCAAAGGAATTTCCTTGTTGTATCCCATGCAAAAATCAAGTATTCTGTGATGAAGCTCATCGCGAACATCCTTTAGTGTCCCGTATGAGAACTTGTACAACTCATCAGCCTGCATCCAATATTAATAGTACTCATTAACCTTATCAAAAAAGCCAAATCTAACTCGGTTGTTTGTTCATGTCTTCATATACTATTCTAGCTGGATCTCCTGATGGAGTGTAGAGTTCCTTGAATTCGATTCCAGGGTAGGTCTTCTGAGGAGCGGTGATATTTAGCTTTTTCTGGTAACTTTCTACACCAAGTTGAAGATCCTCAACATGTATTTCGATGATAAGACTTCTTGTGAACATACGAACGGCCACAATAAAGTCAACAATATCTTTGTTGCCAAGGTGAAATAACCTGTGTTGAACAGCTAGAAGGAGCATATCTTCAATGTCATTCAAGTGTAGATCTACGAAGTCACCTTCTTTAAACTTGTGTAACTTTCGATCAGCTCTTTTTACCACTATCTCTTCCAAGTGGCCATACCCATGCAATCTCTTTACTTTTACACTAACCACACTTAAGATCTTCTGTGTCGAGTAGACATTGTGCCTTGAGAACTTGTGATAACATCAAATAACGTCATATTTTACTATCATTTATCCCATATATTTTTACCCACTTTTGCATAATTATTGCAAGATATTGGTGCTTAATTGTTTAAAGTTTACAATTGCAGTAATTCAGGAGTAACTTGTGAAGAAGAAGCTAAAAGGCGCAATTCTGGAACATTTAAAGACGAAGAATTTGATGAATTAGAAATCTGCTACTTTACGCCGTATCCAACCAAGGAAGGGTACGTCGTATCAAGCGCCAAACTCATACAAGAATGGCTATTGATCAAAATCCCTATTATGGGATTATACTCAATTCCCTATACTCCGTATGACACCAACTGGGCCAACAGTCAAGATACGAAATTAATTGAGATTGGGTGCAATTAATCATAATTGATTTGTTTATCATGGCGTATTAACTCCTACTATACGCCGTATGCACTTGCTGGACGGTCAATAAAGATATGAAGTTTATGTGTAATTTCCAGGCAGTTTTTTGTTGATTGATTTGATTCTGTTCGCGAAACTCCAGGGAAATAACCCCGATAAGTCGTTTTTAATTATACCGGCAAAACCATATGGCGTATCGGCAATTTTCAGAGGAACTATAAATAGAGATAATCTATACGAGTTTTCAGTATGTGCTAAAAAACTACATTCTCTGTATACTATTCATTTAAGCTCTGAATTTCTAAAGATTAAAAGAGCATCAAGGTCAAGCATCATCCATAATTCCATAGAAGACATCGTGTAATTTTTACTTAATCATTTGACTTATAATTGTTTGATCAAGTTTGTATCTATGACAATGATTGTGGGCTAATACCCTCGGGTATTAGCCATGTTTATGAAGATTACTATGCTTGATTTGGTTTGATTTTCGGCTTGTTTACTTAATCGTTGTTGTTTAATTATGTTTATCGCCTTATGCTTGTTTATGTGCTTGTACATGCGACCTATCATTCAACTGGGTCTAGTGAAACTTAACCAATAATCTAGATGCCGGGATAGCTCTCCATGTTGTGCCTTATATGCCCGGACCAATAGGATCGCAATTGACGCCTTATCTGTACCCTTTAATTATGAGCTTAGTTGGACCGGCAGGTGACCCGATAATTGTTCAACCAGTATTGTTCTTGATTAATTGGTATAGTTCTTTGGTGGTGGACTACCGGTGTATAAGACAACATCAAGCAGTAAGTGGGTAAAGTCCTGATGGGCTAGGGTATTAACAGGATCACCACTGCTTTAATTCCCTAAGATGAATTATAATTGAACTATAGGATGCTTTATGCGGATGCGTTAATCGTGACAAGATTGTTCGTATCTAGGTCTTAGGATGAAGTCCCGCCTAAGTCTATGAATGATATGCCGCCTCGAAATAAACAGCCATTGCACTAATTAAACCAATCAACATGTAATCGGATTAACATGGTTAATACAGTCTTCTTATATTTGGCTTGTACCGCTCTTCTATCTTCTGTTATTTGTTCTTTTGTGTTTATTGTGCTTTGAATTAGTTTTTGTCACCATAAACCTGTGCCAGTCTCTCAGACTGAAACCCCCTCCTATTTACCTTAGTAAATATGTATAGCATAGGTTTAACCATTAATTAGGCTAATCTAGATAGAATAAAATATTGATAGAATATTAGGTTACTCTCACTCTTAGTGTTCGACACCCTACTTACCGCGAAGCTACATCTTGACCGGGTACTCTGCCCGTTAAAGTGTTGTCTTTAGGTTAGTCGGCTAAATATAAATGTAAAATCTTGATAAATAAAAATAACACCTACACAGCGACACATCAAGGTTTTTGGCGCCGCTGACGGGGAGTGATTAGTTAATCTTTATTCTTATTAGTGTTTTCTGATTTTTAACTTGCTTAATGTAGACTAATTAATTAACTCTAACCGCTAATCATCTAATTTTATTGTATTATTAATTTCCTGCATCGTGTGTTTAAATTCTGCATATTTAATTGTTTGCTTGCATTATTTAATTTGTGTTTAAATTGCATTCTGTTCTGACTGATCACTATCCACCAGTTGGATACGGCGTATCTAACCTTCTGTACGGGACAACGTATTGATTTTACTGTCTAAACGGCGTATCTGTTCCCAGAACGATCCGGCGTATTCATTAAACTCAATATGGCATACTACATTCAACAAACTCATACGGCGTATACTAACTAATAGCATACGGCGTATCAGTCATCTAATACAGCAACAGAACCTCGTAATCAACTCTTTGCTTTATATGAGAGCTGATCCTACTGATCTTTTATGCTATTTTTAGGCAATCAATTAACAGAATCTCGAAAGATCACTATGGCGGAATTGATTACGAACGATTACATTCAAGTAACACGCAAGAACTTTCTCTCAGAGGATAGCAATGGAAAAATGATCGAAAAGAGTCTCTTAGAAATTGAAGGAACGTTTTTAGTAAAGATACGGGATAACACCTTCAAAGGAATCGATGGGGAGAACGTGTTCACCCACATCAACAACTTTCTTGAAATTGTCGAACCACTCAAAATAAGAGGACTAAGTCATGATCAGTTCAGACTTAGTGTCTTCCCTATCTCATTCTCGAGTTCTGCTAGCGAATGGTTTAGAAATGAATGTATTGGCACTAACGCTACTTGGGAAAGTATAGTTGAAAAGTTTACTCGAAAGTTCTACCATCTTTTTGATCACATTGAAGAAGAGGAAGTTGATGAAGATTATAACCCCCACATATTTGACGATGTTCCTGAAATCTTTAAGATCGAAGACGACTTGTTCTCCTTCAATACACCCTTGTGTATAGCCTTTGATGAATTTGTGGTATATCTTATATCATAACACGGGGTCGATTCTTGGACTTGGCTAGTTTCTAGAGAGAGAAACACATGAGAGAGATTTTCTAGTGAGAGAAAATGTGTTTAATAAGAAAAGTGAAAATGACTAGCTTGCCTCTTCCAAAGTTGGAAGAGGCTTATATAGTTCTTACATTATACCGGGTATTAGTACCCGGTTTAATACCGAAAATCATACTATTAACTATTAAACTACGAGCTATAATAAACAGTAAAATACACAGGGTGACCGAGTCTTTTTCTAATATCTAACAATCTCCCCCTAAGGGAGGTCACCCCTGAAAATACTAAACTTAATCACTTCAGTCTTTAGCTCGTAGACATTTGATATCTTGGTACATTGGTCAGGTAGTGATCTTTTTGATTCTTCTTTTTGATTGTCTTAGATAGTGATCTGAGCTTTCTTGTGATCACACCCAAACATAATCTTACATCATCTTGTAATGGATCGCCATCTTGTGCACTTGTGAAGAACTACACGATAATCAGAGTTTGCGGAAGCTTTGACACCTTTATGAGGTCTTTCATAACATCATAACAAGTGTAGGTCGTGTCTGAGCATTCGGTTATTCACTTGATATCTCAGGTGCTGGGAATTTCCATCTCCATCTCCATCTTTAAGATATCCTGTAATGAAACAGTTAGCAATAAAGAGAAAATTGATTTGAAAAGTCAGTCTAAGTGTTTCTTATGAAAGAATTTTGTAACACTTCGAGAGTTTTGATTGTTTGTCAAATGATCAATAACCGTCAATTCTTATACTGGAACAAGTTTGATTCACACAGAATCGCACCATCGTTTCTTTCCAGTTGACACAAGTTTGATTCTTGTAAAATCGCACAAGTCACCTACCTAGAGCTTGTTTGATGTTGGCTCTAGCAGGATTTCCATCTTCATTGTGAAAAACCATCGTTTCACTCGGATGTTCTGGCAATATCACAAGGATAATGCATAGGACTCTTTGGATAGACTTGTTTCCATAGTGTGTGAAAGACAAGAGAATTGGATATGTGTCCTAACGAGATTAATTGACAATCTCTTGGCTCTAAACTCAATAGTGGTTTTGGTTCTAGTAATCGAAGGCTAGAGCTGACTGCCACCTGTTCAATATCAACTAACTTGGAGTGAGAAAGTCAATAGATAACGTATTTAGTCTCCGTGAGAAATGAAACAGAAATCTTTTGAAAGATTCTAAGTGGCTAGGGAGGGTTGTGCATTGCATCACTGGGTCCATGATGTCGATCTTCAATGTCAGCAATCATCTTAGTGATTCTGGCAGCATATGTATTGACCCGGTTTCTGCCTAAGTG
>BQNB010138665.1:4421-17674 GCA_026074375.1 Tanacetum coccineum
AAACATCTCCATCTTCGACCTCCACACCCAAACCCCACTATCACCACCACCGTCATATATACCATCTTCATCTTCAACAATCAAATTAAGACCCAACATCTACTTTAACAATTTAACACTCGAACATTATAAAATAATGCAATTGTGATAATGTCATCGATCTGCAAAAAAACATCTTCACTTTCTGCATCACAAACGAAAAAGTATGTAAAGAAATTAGAAAACTAAGCATCATGCTATATGAGTAAAACTATTTAATCAAAAAGTATCAATAGAAAACAAGTTGTATAACCAGGTTTGGACTTTGGTGTGACCAAAATGTATATTTGGTGAATAAAAGTAAAATTAGAATTTGTTACACATTTTGTTCATTATTGAGATTTTACACACTGAACATTTGCCTAATTTTTCACTCTCGGTAACATTGTGAGAATCAGAGGTTCGAAAAAAGGATATAAGACTTTGGGTGTGGAGATGTATTCAAGTTCTGATATCTTCTTTTTAAAAATCAAATTCCTTCACCTCTTGTATAAATCCATGTAAACCGTGTATACCCATCATCATATCTTCATCATAAGTTGATTTCGTGGTAATAAATTTCATACATTTCACTTTCAATTTTAACTTTGAAAATTTCGTTTAGCCCAAAATTTTGATGGATTTTCGATCCTAAGTTGTTTTTTATGCTTAAATGTTGTCTTCCAATGCTCGAAAAAGTGCTTAATGTGCTTATTTGGAATTTAAAGTCATTAGTTTTTCTGATTTTAATTGCTGGGATTAGATGAACAAACTTGGGTTTTATTAATATGAACAATGTACGAGGCAAGGGTGTTGTTTTTATGCTTGTATCACAATTGCATTACTTTTGTTTCACCCAGATACTTATGACGTTTGAGTGTCATATTATTGAAAAAGATGATGGGTTTTTATCTGATTGTTGAAGACGAAGATGCTATGATGGTGGTGGTGGTAGTAGGGGTTAGGTGTGGAGATTGAAGATGGAGATGTTTAGATTTAAGATAGGAAAGTGTATCGTATGGTTACAAGAGGATGTTTGGATGTGTTAACGGTGAAAAGACCAAGATACTCTCGCACCTAACGAGCCATTTAACAACCGTTAGATTTTTGAACCAACAACATGCAAAAGGTCAAAATGGTGGAAGGCGACAGCGTTGATTAATTATCCCAAGAAACATATAATCATAATATGAATGATTAAATAACATTAAAACTTACTTGATACGAGAGATGAGATCACCATGAACGAAGAACACAGGTAGGATGAAGATCTTCTACTTAATCATCTCTTCTTAGTGATGGATCGTAATGTTTGTGTGTTTTTTATGAGGTGAATAATCCTCTATTTATAAGAGAGGTCAAGCATGGATCAACTCTTAATTAGGTAATGATTATGAAATCATTTTCATAATACATTACCTAGACATTATTATATAAGAAAATTGGATCTTCCATCAAGATACAATATCCTATAGAGTTTCATTATGATAACTAAATATTATATAATTACTCTTAATATTACCGATATAAATCAACAATATATAATGTACAAATATATTAATGCATTAAATAGGTTAGGCCACAATTGTAGAGAAATATCCAATATTGAAATATGATATTTTTTAACATTCTCCCACTTATCCATATACCTATTTATGCTTTGTACTAGTTAATATTGGCCGAGTTGTTGATTTAATAAGTTCACCACGATCAAGTAAAATTGCTAATGTAAAACAGCATAATCACTTGCATCACAATTACTGCAGGACCCCTACCGATTATACAATTAGCTCTTTTAAATGAAGAATGATTATCATAAGCCATAATGAATATGAATGGAAAAAGAAACATAATGGTAATAAAATAAAACCATTCACATGATCCATCATAAGTTGTTTGCTCATAAGATCTCGTAATGTGCATAATAATGAGAATAGCAAACCTTTAATATAATGTGAAGAACACAAGTAGGATCCTTGATTGCAAGGTTATCAAATAATCCCATACCGGTAATTATACTCGAATAAGAGCTTGGGTGATAAACCTATCATAAGTAACATAATACATTAAGCCAGTGTAAAAATATACTTGATGACAATGTTCTTCAACCTTCTCTCAACCTTTAACATTGAGATATAAAATACTGACATTTGTGTTATTAAGAAAATTATCAATAACACCTTAAAATTTATATAGTCGAAACACGAAAATGCATCATGATAGTCCTTACAATAAACAAAGTAGAATGTAAGTAACTAAGTAATTTATGATTATTCTCCTTTGAAATAATTAACACAAGTCTAAATTTTAAAACTTATCTTATGACACCACAAAATTGACTTTAACAATATATACAATTAACGGGGAGTAAAATTTATTTATCAAGAAGTTCAAATATTAGAATGTGTTTAGAACGGTCATAATGTTCTTTGTAGACCCATAGTACACATTGTAATGTCTATGATGTTATGACATCTTTTAGATCTTAAGTGATTGAAACAACTTTTTAAATTCATAAAAACTTAGTTTAGTCATTCATTGTTGTAGAATTATCTTACCACATAATACAATGATAACCAATTTGCTCCCACTCATCTTAAGATATATATGTCAATCAAATTAATAATACATAACCATAGAATTTTCATATACCATTTCCAACAACCATAATATAGACATCGTATTGATTGTTTTATGTTTATATCTCATTTAATACTTGCCTCTAACCTACTTTATAGTTAGATATCTTTTGCAAATTATAGTTGAGGAATATAACAATAAAGTCCATAATATAGTTCTTAAACATGATGAACTATTAAAGTAATAACTTATGAACATATTTTTTTTATTTTTTATAATAAAATAAAAATGTTTTATTATAAAGATAATCCTTTTATTGCAACATTATGTGACAAGATATAATAATATCATTTGATGTTTCTTTTGGGTTTACATTAGTAGACCAGCTTGCGTTATATTGGGTTATGAGTACTTAGACAACCTGCAAGTTAACTAACATCAATTGAATAAAATAAATTAACCTATAATTAATAACGTTACGCAAATAAGTTAATATGTCACAAATAATTGTATTGTTAAAAGAAAATAGGAATTACAAAACAGCTAATCATTTAAAACATTATGAGATTATTAATATATATGCTGATTTATCGTCATGAGATGAAATGACTACTTCAAGTTCTTAAATACTTTTGTATGTACCTTGAAAGTAGAACCATTTACTAATTCTCTTAAACCACATACTCCCACTGATTTTTCCATTACTTATAGCATGTAAGGCGATTTATAAACTAATGGTCAATGATTCATTATCTTTAAATAGGACATTAGTTTAATAGGATTAGAAATTAATAACCCTTAAACTAGTTACTTTGTTAGTCCCAACTAATAAATCGTAAATAAAGATATTGAATATTTGCGTCATGTTATTAGGGGTTTCTTTAAAATGTTCTGGTCATAATAGTAATGTTATGATACTAAATCACAGTCCATACATTGTACCATGTTCATAAAGGTACAATCGCCTTTATGTAATACCATTTAATTGAGTTGGTTAAGGCTTACATAAGTGATTTTACAATTTCATTTCCCTCACATAAGACAATATAGATTGGGGCAATTACTAGAACGTGCTCATCATAATACACCTTCACCCCCTAATTGACCTAATAGTTTATGTTAATGGTTTATTTACCTTTTATAAAACTCGGTCTTAATACATAAGAGATTCTCATCAAGTACACTTTATAATCATCAATATTATCAAAACAAAACAAAATGAAAAAAATTATTATTTTTAATGTCATTTATGAAAATGCACACATCTTTATAGAGAGTTTTTTACTTGTTAAAATAATAATAATTAAAAAAAGAAAAAAAAACTTCTCAAAAAATGTCACTAATTTCAAAAGTATAGAGTAATATTTCTTCCTCTACTTTCACTATGTTACATTTTTTAGCATATTCATTAACTATGAATAGAAGAATAATTGCTATATTAATTTTTAAGAAGTTTTATAAACCTATAAACCACAAACAAATAATATGAGAATGAATAATTTTAAATTCAAAACACTTAAAATTGAACTAATAAATTAAGTTTCAAATTTAACATAACAAATAAGGTTATAGAAGAAAATTATAAAACCAAACTCTATTTATAATAAAATTATTTTAGTTTCAACATAGAATTCATTCTCACTAATGATTCATAACCTTCTAAATAAGTCATTAGAATCCTTGTTATTCACTTAACACACACTTTTAACATTTGTGAAAAATCTTTTCAAAAAACTTTTGAACATAAAACATTTTCTAAGACATTGTTTCATTATAGAAATATTTTAAGATCATTAGATGTGTTTTTACTTAATTGGTCTACACATACAAAATAAAGATCTCATCTTTATGGACAGTGATAATCATAATTTTTATTTCATATTTTTATAGTTGATGTAAAAAAAACGTCAACAAACTTAATAAGGAAAAATGTCATAATGAAATACATAAGAGATTACCTTATCCATTTAATTTCAAGATCACATAAAAGGTTACAAACACAATAAAAATGTAGACCTTAATGATGAGAAATTTATTTAAAAATGTAACATTCCATGGTGTTTAATTAACGAGTTTATAAAATTAAACTTTATCATATAAACATGTAATCCGATCTTTCTGTAATTCTCATTAATCCTCACTGATGTGTAATTTCATCAATTGTAGGAGGTATGAGATGATCGTATCATAATGCATGTTGAAATTCTTTATGACCATAGTAAACATTAGTTTACCATTTTAAACATGTTTTAAATATTTAGTGGTTATAAGAACTTATAAATGGATATCTAAGCAAATGACTTGTACTTGTATACATAAGGGACTATTCAAAATGAGAACTATATCAAATTATTAATACAAAAGTATAACTAACCATAAGGAAAATGTTAGTTATTGGAATCTAACCACAACATAAAATTAGATTCACAAAAAAAGTTTGATGAAATTGTTAACTTCTCGTTGGTTCCGTTAACAACCCATTAATAACTTCTACATTTAATAATGCAAAATCAATCAACAAAATACATCACCTTTGGGCAGAAATATTGGCTAAGTATTTATTTAATTTGCATATATCAAATTATTAACATAAAAGTATAACTAACCATAGAAAAAATGCTAGTTATATTAGATATTCTAAACCAAACTCAAATTAGATTCACATAAGAAGTTTGGTGTAATTGTCAACTTCTCTTTGGTTCCATTAACAACACACTAATAACTTCTGTATTAAATCATGCAAACTTAATTAACAAATAATTACCTTTGGGCAGAAATATTAGTTAACTAAGTATATAATTTGCAAATACCATTTAATGATTAAGATTATGGTCATCATTTGGTTTTAACACATAACATAAACTCATCAAACGTAATGAAGTAGTCATAACACATGTAAACAAAATAATGAAAACATGTATACCCTATTCAATTAAACATTATGAAAGAATACACTCTTATTACTTTTAATCAAGAAAAACTGTTTCTTTCCTCTGAACATAAATGTTCAAATTAGTTTTATTTATTTATGAGTTATAATGCGACCAAACTAATGTCACAAACTCAAAATAAAGATAGACTATAGCATAATTACATACAAATTTAGATGCACTGTAGTTATCACTGCTTTAGAATTGAAACATATATTATCATACATGAGAGATAGCAATAAAACACGAACACGTAACTTGATATGACTTTAATTCACATAATTGTTTTGATTAAGTGTTTTCCTTTAGGCCAACACTAACTTTGACAATTAGGTAGTCATAAGTATGACCATTCATTCACTTAACTGTTTTAACCAGTAGCCTTCATTTGGGCATGACAACTAGTTTTAACAATCAAGTAGTCACAAGACATGTTAAAATATATTACAAACATGTTAAATAATGCCTTTTACTAATTAAATCATTATGAAAGAAAAAACACTACAAAACTCATTGTTCAAAACTTATAAACAAGTTAGCAGTCATGTAATGTTTCTTTCTAAAACATACTGTAGAATACTCTCGATTAAATTGTCCACAAATTATGACAAGATTGAGATTCTTTGTTTTGAACCAAACCAGATGGTCAAAATTTATACATCCCTAAGAAAACTTAGGTCAATCCATATAATATAAACTTGGCTTAAAGAGTAACAAAATAAGTGTCAAGTCTCATAATTAAAATAGTCAAAAATGGGCAGATATACTTAAAACTTAATTAACAATACCATTGTATTATATAAAAATATTCTTAAGATGTAATTCAAATATTTTAAATCCTAATAACATCATCCATGTATTATATAAAAAAGTTTACACGTTTATCTAATATTATTTTTTCATAGTTAAAAAGGAAAAAAACAATAACTCCTTTTAGTCAAGATTTAAAAAAAAAGAATACAAACTATAACATTTGATTACTCCATACCAGGAGTTCGAAAGGTGAGGCCATAAATCAAGGGGGAATGATTTCATAATATCATATCAATATCATTAATAACAAATATCGGTTACATATTATGATTGATAAACCATGCTCGGATGCCACATATTGATTAAGTTATCCCAAAAAACATATAATCATAATATGAACAATCAAATAATATTAAGCATACCATTAAACTTACTCGATGCGAAAGATGAGATCACCATGAACGAAGAACATCGGTAGGATGGAGATCTTCTACTTAATACTCTCTTCTTAGTGATGAATCGTAATGTTTAGTGTTTTTTATGAGGTGAATAATCCTCTAGAGGTCAAGCAGTCTTAATTAAGTAATGATTATGAAATAATTTCCATAATACATTACCTAGACATTATTATATAAGGAATTTGGATCTCTCGTCAAGATAGTACAATATTTTATAGAGTTTCATTATGGTAACTAAATATTATATAATTACTCTTAATATTACCGATATAAATCAACAATATAAAATGTACAAATATACTAATGCATTAAATAGGTTAAGCCACAATTATAGAGTATTTCGAAATAGGATATCTGCTAACACCAATGTCCATACTGTGCAGTTAGACGAACACTAGACGAATACCAGACTAAAAATAAAAAAAATAAAAAAAATGTTAACAGTGAACGCATGCCGCGTCAGCTGAACTGTCTGAGAGTGATGTGTATAATTTAAAGTTATAACATGATGTTAAAAAATGTAGACCTTACTTCATTTAAACAAAAACTGATCATTGTTTTGAGAATGATCACTGAATAGAGTATTGATGTGTGTGTGTATCGCGTACAAACAAACGAAAATTCGAGAAAAATGAAATAAATGACAAACCGGCCAGCATCAAAGTAGGGCTTCATGGCCCAACCAATTAACTGGCAAATTATTGATGACAAGTCTCTTTGAAAGCAACTCATACAGATTGCAAACGAACCCAGGCATAACTTAGGAGATATTGGAGGGTGAATTCGTGAGGTGCTAACGCCTGAACAAACAGATAAAAAAAAATACTCCTCTTCTCCATTTTATTGTCCATGTTTCCTTTTTGAGACGTCTCATTTAATTGTCCACTACTAAAAATAGATAGGGAAGTTTGATCAAGTTTATTATATTACCTTTGTTTGAAATTATTATTACAAACTTTAAAAAAGACTTTAATTAATTAGCTAAGGGTAAATTGTCATTCTGTCAAAAAGTAAAAAAGAAAGCAGTAATAAATGCACTTTTATTAAACTGTGTGTTTTTTTGTCAGGGGACAATAATTATTGAACGAGAGAGTATATGAAATTTGAGGGAGGGTTTTTTTCATAGGTTTTTGTTGCAAGAGAAGTGGCCTTCCTTTATCAAACGGGCCACATTTATATGTTATATAAAATAATTAAATTTTACCATTACAATTACCAATAACCTTATCTCATCATTTTTTTTATGACTAATGATTTACACACTCTTATTTTTGATCCATACACTCTATTCTAAAATTTAACCAGTTGTACATTTATTGAATAATGCTTTGCCAGTTTATACATTTGAGTGTATGGATAAAAAATAAGAGTGTGCCAATCAACTCCTTTTTTTTATACACTACTTTAAACATAATCTTGCTTAATATATACACAACCAAGGACTTGAACTTTTTTAGTGGAGTGGTATCGTTTATTAAGAATAGAAGACAAGATGCTCGACCGACAAGAATCATCGTGAGTTGAGATGGTGCTCATGATCGTTTAAGAGGTCACCCGCTGTTTTTAGTATGAATCCTATGTACGATGATATCGTTTCGAAAGAGTTCCAAATGAGTCGAGAGCTATTTCCAAGATAGTTAAGAAGTAATTATTCCAATTCAGCATATTAGTGATAATATTGACTAACCGTAAGAGAAGGCATTTCCCCACTTATGAAGTGCACCTCCGCAATTCATTAATTGGTATACGGTACCGTTCCTGACGCCCTTGATTATTATTTGTAAATGGGCGAAGCAAGCATGCTCGTATATCTCTTGAAATTTTTAGGAGCATAGTTTTTGCGAAAACCTACTATTACTGATGTTAAAAAACTATACGTGTTTCACGAAAAAAATGATGGGTTTCCAGAAATGTTAGGAAGCCTTAATTATATAGGGAGTGGTTTGCTTCTCCGAACGCATATAAAGGGCAATATTGTAGGAGATGAGATGATAGTGAAGTGGAAGGTGAGGAGTGGTGACCACTGCCTCTAGCCTAACAACTAACAAGCACATTGCATCAGATAATGTTTACATTCGCTCCTAATGTAACGAAAACAAATAATCAGCTGAATAATTGTTGGGCAAATGGTCTAAAAAGGCATCAAAGTTTCCACATTTTCCTTTTGTAAGCATCAATGTATTAATTTTCCTAAAGAATACAAATATTTTTCTAATCTTTCTATTGTAGCACTCTAATCCGAACGATAATTTGAATGTGACACTATATTAATACAACGTTTTCCCCGTTATCTTATTTAATTTCCCGTTAACAAACATTGTGGGGGGGGTGGGGGGTGGGGGGGGGGGGGGGGTTCGTTTTGCCAATAAACAAAGTCCTAAGTATGTAACAATTTACATAACCCCTAATTCATATCACCTAAAACACACGATACCCTAATTCACATAATCCAATTTTGGACAATCCCTAATCCTACACGAACCCTAATTCACACAATCCCAAATTCACAAATCCTACACGAACCCTAATTTATGTCATCAGGTATGTAACAATGATTGACCGTTCCATTTTAATTTTGTAATTCGTTTGTTAATCATTGATTTATGTTTATAAACCCAATTTTTTTTCCACTTATCAACAAAATGATTCTGTACCGACCTGCATTGTTGAAGTTCATAATAATGTTATTTTCCCATTTAAATCTCTAAGCTAATGTAATGGTGACATCCTTAATATGTGCTATCTAAAACTAAAAAAATCAAATAAAAGTTTTGCTGAATATTTAGAAGAAAAATATGGAAACTACTTTCAAGGTTTGTATTACCAAGTACCAAATATAGAGTTGGAAAGGGGTTTAGTTAGGGTTAGTGACGATAGGGAATTATCTTACATGTTTGATGTTGAAGAGACATTTGGTATGCTTGAACTTTATCTTGATTACTTAGATATGAATCTTTCAGAGTATTTAAGTCAAGCTATTAAAACTGAGATGGATGTTTGTGTTTCTAAGACAATAGGCCCTTCTAAAAAAGAGGTATTGTAATGACTTTTACATGTAGAGATGTTGATTGGTCTGAGATGAGGTTAAAACAACAGGGTGGGTCTTCACAGCATCCACAAAAAACAGACAATGTCAAAGATCAACCAGAGGGTGTTTTGAATCTATGACTATACTACAGACCAAAGAGCAAAGAGAATGTAGTCAAATCAACTCAGGGTTGTTTGAAGCTAGCACTAGTACTACTGATAGTGAGTTTGATAGTGATGATGATAGTAAGTATGATTCAAATAAGTCAATTGACTATCTTAGTCCTAGTAAAGAAGAATTGATTGAACTTAGAAATAGGATGTGTCACACCCCGACAATGGCGAAAACATGAGGCGTGACAGAGAATTGATAATCACAACACAAGATACAAGATAGAGAAATACTAAAATGCATTCAAAACAAGTGTCGTGACATTCTCCGACCACAAGTAGAGCTTGAGTGAAGATACATAAGGAACACATCACATAGTCTCAATGCTTACAAGCAAATTTCCCTCGCAGGGGATGATGCTAGTCTTAAGATAACAAATCCCAAAATGCTCAAGTTCAAAATAGAGAGTCAATACAAGGTCTCTTAAAACATGATCCATACAAGATTCTCTTATGGTCTGCTAAAGTTAGCACTTGACTTCACTGATCATTAACAACACCTGAAAATGATACTCGAAAAGGTCAACATAAAGTTGGTGAGCTCATAGGTTTGAAGAAACCTAGTTGTTGTGCCAGTATTTTAAGTAGTGGACAATTGTGCAATATGACAATGAATGCATGCAACACATTCCATTCTAAACATAGCAACTCCATGCTATCAAATCCACATCAATATAAACACCATTGCCAAGCAAGGTTCTCAACTCTCAAGTCGCACGCACCTAAAGCCTACCAGCTGGAGCTATATATAGGGCGAAAGTTCACATAGCGTCACCAACTATAGCAAGTCCATGCTATAAAGATCCACACACCACATAGCAAATCCATGCTATCTAAGATTCACATAACATATTCTACCAATCTCATGTCATTCACATATCAGTCATAGACACATAGCATTGTCCCAAAAAAATCAATCAAGTTTTACACAGTACGAAAACAAGTTCAAAATAGATTTGAGTATCATTTTTTCCCAACGGAAAAGATTTAAAAAGTAGGTCTATGAGAACTCACCTTAAGCAAAGGTGACAAGCAAGATCAAGATCAAACAGGAAAATACAACAACGTCCTAACACGTCTAGCCCCAATTAATGTCAAATAGATATAAGTTTCAAAAGAATTTTTTCAGGTTGATGCTATATTGGTCATTTGTTCGTGTACGCTCACTCATTAACGTAATCAGTGGTAGTATGGATATAATAAAAAAAAAAAAAAAAAAAAAAAACTGATGACTTCGATTCAAGATAAAAGGTTCAAGTTTATATACCTTAATGTAAAATATTGCTTAAACCATTTAAGTAAAAAATAGGCAAGTAATATATATGAAGGCTTAAAAATAAATATTCAAAATATTATTCGGTAAGTCCATTCGGTAACCTTAGTTACCTTTTTTTGTATAGGTTATAAGAAATGAGACGTTTATTTATGTAAAACGACCTAGAGAAGTTTTATATTTTATAATTATAAAATATATTATTTGTCTTTTAGTCGACCTATTAAAATAATAATATTTTATTATTTTGCCGTAAAAGTAAGTTTTTGAGTAAAAATCTAAGTATAAGATTTTTATGAAATTTTGACATGACTCGTTTGTTTATACAACGTTTTCCAAGGTTTCAATCCTCAATTTCAAACACTTTTCACAATTGTACCACTTTCTAACGAAATGCCAAATTCTATATCTCACAATGTTTGTCAAAAAAACGACTTTCAATATCATTACGTAAGTATGTTTCGCCTTCCAAAAGTTCGTTAAAACACGTAAAACGACTAGTTTCCGCTTATTGGTCCTTAATGCCCAATATAGGTCCATTAAGTTATTCGTAGATATAAAATACGATTTAGGCCAATTACTAAAGCCCATTAATAAATATAAGCCCCAAACAATGGTTATCAAAATAAACCGAACCACAATAAGCCACGGCTTATTGGGTTATTGGGCCGTGAGCCTTATGAGCTCCAAACAAACTATAATAAGCTTTTCAAATAAGCTAATAAGCTACTGTTAGATATTAGAAAAAGACTCGGTCACCCCGTGTATTTTATCGTGTTATATAGCTCGTAGTTTAATAGTTAATAGTACGTTTTTTTGTTTTAAGTCGGGTACAAATACCCGGTATATTGTATGTACTATATATAGCCTCTTCCAACTTTGGAAGAGGCAAGCTAGTCATAATTCATTTTACAAAAGAAAACACTTTCTCTCTCTAGACATTCTCTCTCTAGTGTTTCTCTCTCTAAAAACTAGCCCGATCCAAGAATCGAACCCGTGTTATGATATAAGATATACCATAATTAACTATCAATGTTTATTTAAATAAACAATTAAATTTAACAAGAGTTTAAGATCCAACTTGAAATTCCACCATCACATCAGTTGATCTGCTAGCAATGGTAAACTCAAAAGGTAACCAACGGAAATAATTGACAACATGTGTAACTCTTAGTCCGTATAAGGCCCAAGGCATCATTACCCAGAATCATAATGTCAAGATCTAGGCAATATTATCCAGAATAACATTGTCAAGTTGACATGTTTTACCTCATCGTATGCCTCGGAATAAGGTCTCACCATCTTAACTCGATTTAAGTTATCCAATTGAGAACATGTGTAAAATCGCACTAGGTCTCATGCATAGTGAATAAAACACCTTGGGAATGTAATCACCTACTTCTCAAGCAATGTAAAAAACAATATGCAAGTGTTCTCCCAAATTAGGTGGCAAATGATTAAATTAAAAAATGGTTATAAGTATGTTGATAAGACAAGTATACCAAAAACATGTACAAGGAAGTATGCATACATCCTTGTAACACTTAAGTTTTTAACACAATTTCATCTTGTTTTAATTTCTATGTATTAAAAATACCTCTTTTATTTTATAATCCACAAGTGATCTTTAAAATTAGGGTTAAGACATTTAGTTTACAATATTTAAGCATAAGTAATTATATAACCACGGGATAAGGTTAAATCCCTATGAGAAATAATCAAACCCTAGATAGATACCCACAAGTAGCGATGGCAATGGGTCGGGGAATTTCGAGGATCGTATTTACCATCTCCATCCCCGTTTCTCAGCCTCATCCCTATCCCCGTCCCCATCCCCATCGGGGAATCTATTTGCATCCCCATCCCCGTCCCCATCCCCGTCCCCATCCCCATCGGGGATTCTATTTGCATCCCCATCCTCGTCCCCAATGGGGATCGGGGATCCCCACGGGGATTCAGGAATTTTTCGCACTAATAAATTGAGCATAAAAATTACACAACTAAACGAAAATATAAATAATTGACCTACATAATGTCTTAGAA
>BQNB010138666.1:0-17673 GCA_026074375.1 Tanacetum coccineum
AGTAGGATTGACAACTTATAAATTTCTATCGGGAAACTCATAAGTACTCCAACTTGATGAGCAAGACTTGGATGTCATTTCTGAAAACTCAAATCAAGAACCCTTATAACATATATAAGCTTATCATAACAATCTAATGTCAACACCATCTCCCAAATAATGGAAAAATAATCCTTGCCCAAATTTGGCACTTCCACGGATCTATGGATCCTTCGTCCTAGATTCATCTTCGGTTTAGGTAGATTCATCCTATGTCATAAAATTCTAACATCTTCCTTTGTCAATCTCTTGTTTAAAAAGTCCAACATACATGTAACTAAACTTTAGTAAATCATCATTATTTCTACAAAGAAATATTCACAAGATCTATTAAGGTAAATAACCTTAATTGGATTTCTTTCATAAAAGACATGCAAAGGTGCATTCTTTGAACACTCTCATTATAGAGTATTACACTTTATCACCCTTAAGCATGCTCCTAGGTTATATATGATTCATTCTTTTTTAAATTATAACAACTTGCTTTCTTTCTCATTTACCCCTAGAATTCTACACATCTTGATTAGGATTATGCGAACCAGAATTAGAGTATGTTAGTTAAGTCATGTTAGGTCCCGTATGAAAAGACAATACGAATTTTATCTTTGCTACACTTCATTAAGAAAATATATAAATTCTATTTTGTCTAACTTGAGAATGACTACTGGAGAATCTATTGCACTAGAAATTCAATTTGACCTAACGGTTGAATTGCTTCTAAGAGTGAAGTTGGGTTCGTGGTATAACCCGTAAAAATGGTCGTGTTTAGCCTGAATTGAGCACCACTAGTATTTATCTCATATTCATTCTCTAATCTGATTAAATGACTCTTCCTAAATATACCTAATGATAGTCTACATTGATCAACTTTGTATCTCATTAGGAGTGCACACTAAGCAAGTAGAAATTAGGTTTCTCCTTATTCAATCTAGACTACTTGCATCTCACATATGTGCTTTGAAGTTTCAAGATGATAACGTGCTTCCGTGTAATGCAATTATATGCTTTCATGTTTATCTTAATGCTTAACGTTTATTTGCTTAGCTATTGAATGCATGTCTGTTATAAAAGCGTTTGCCTTTTTGTAGCAATTTAGATAAAATATCTCTTAGTTTATCTAAATGACACGTGCTCCTAAAGGCTAAATGCTAACATGTTTTACATGATGATTACTTTTAAGATTATCATGTTTGTTTGCGTCATCTTACATGACTTACATGTTAATTGTGCACCTACACTATGTTAGGTTTATGTATGATAAATAAGGTTTAGATGCCATACAATCTTACACATTAATCTTGTTGATTATTGTGTTGATGCATGCTTACATAAATGTGCATGCTTATATCTATATGTCTTATACATATATGTATATATTTTCTCACACTAGAATATCTTTCTTCGCGTCTAGGTCATTGATCTAAATTTTCAAAAGAGTCATAAAATGATCTTAAATATTCTAGAGTCTTCCTTCACACATTTCCTTAATCATCATCTTCCTTTCTTCCAAATCATCTACTCTTTCATCAAGTATAGCTTATATACAAATCTAACCTCCTCCAAGTAGGTTTGACAACTTAACTATTTCAATCCGAAATACTCCAGTAACTATAAAACTTTGCTATATGCAAATGTTAAAAAAAGTCATATTCAAAAATCCATATCCCTCCATTTTCACAACTTTAGTATAAATGCTCTCCATTTCCTCTTATCTGACAACATACTTCTCTTGACAAAAACAATCATTCACTTGAACGAAACATTCTTTCCTCCTCTTGACAAAAACATCTTTCCTTGACGAAACATTTCATTCTCTTCGACGAAAACATTATTTCTTTTTGACAAAAACATTCTTTCTCTTCGATGAAACATTCTTTCTCTTCGACGAAAACACTCTTTGTCTTCCGATCAAACCTCTTTCTTCTCACTCAACCATGCCTCTTCAACCATAGAGATGGATAATATATCCTCCACTATTTCCGCTACCACCTTTAAGACAACCGATATATCTAGTCCGTGAGATTGTGTTATCTATGAAAAATCCCAATGCTGAGGAATAGCAACATAACTTTTTGAGTATATTTACGTACGCTAACCACTTATCTATTCTTGACATTGTCAACTCATCGTCTCCTATCTTCGATAGTTTTCTTCTTTATTATTATTATATTATAATAAATATTATTATAAGCCGTGTACAAAACACACCGATGAATTTACTCACCATTTCCCGTTCCAGACAATAGTACCAAAAGGAAACAACTCCAACAAAAAGTGTTGCAACGTGAAGATAACATCGCCGTCATTCTTTTCATTACCCCCTCCAGCGTGAATAGCATAAATTACTTCGTCAAGTTTAGGAATGATGGAACACATTCCACAAATCGTTCTCTTCTTTTCTTCTAGTCTCGATTCTAGTCTTTGTTCCCATTCGTGTCCGTGCCAACTAAACTACTTCAACTGAAGTACATTAAGTATTTTAATAGCGAAATGCAAATTAAAATGTTCACTCTTATTGAAAAATAATTCAATTTCCTCCAACATCCCTCCTGTTGGCTGTCTCGACGACCCAACTATTATGCGCCAGAATATCTGGGACCGCCGGCAGCAACTTGTAATACCATTCATTTTTTTTTCATAACCTAACACTTCCTCTTTTTTGCTATGAGTTGATGTCTACTCCACACCCAAACCTATACCTAATATCTCTCTATAGATCAATGGGTCATCCCACAATATCCCAACACCTACCAAATTCGTTGTTAAGGATACAAGAGTCAAGTGAGATTTATCATAAAGATATCCGTCACATTCTCAAACAACACATTCCAACAATCGATATACTTACAATCCAATCACATCACAAAAAATCCCCTTACAACCAAACCTTGGTCTCACAACTCGACAATACGTCATCTCTAAATTACATAGAAGATTCTTCACCCACTCTTAAAGTTTCATCTATAGTTTTTTTTCTTCTAGTAGTCTATTTAACTCAATAGTCCTTTATCTACTACTTCTAAAGTTTCCTTCTTACCTTCTAAATATCCCATTTTTCACTTATAATAAGTCTATCATCTCTAACGGTTTAGCCCTCTCACGTCTAAACGTTTCTTCTCTTTTAATAGTCATGTTACTATTAAAATTCCTCCTATATCTCTCCTAACTTAATTATTTCATCCGAAATATTTAAGTAATATGCTAAACGCAAATGTCACTCCTTGGCTAAACTTTTCCACTTTCAGAAAGAGAAGAACATAAAGAAGATTTTCAAATCTGCAAGTTTAATTGAGTCCATAAACAATGTTTCGTCTCTCATCAATCTTCCACCATTAAAGAACCACACCTTCAATTCACCATACCTCACATTTGTTTCCTCATCATTTTCAACCAACAAAACACTAACAAACCTTTAAAATTTCCTAATCCTTCACCTTTTTTCCTCGATAGAAAAACGAGCACAAATCAATTGTTAGTGCAAATGATATAATCAAACTTTTCTCTAATCAACCTCTTGTCAACACGTTCCTCTTTAGTCACTCTCATCCTTTTTCCCATTTTCCGCTCTACGGAATCATTTCATTCATATCCAAAGCACATCATCTCCATCCTGTCTTATTTTTCATTATTAATTCTTAAAGCATATATATAATATCGTCTATATAAAATAAATATATACTATAATATATATATATATATATATATAATATATATATTGACATATTATAGGGCTAAGATAATAAGTGTCATTCTCTAACCTTTAAAAGCCATATCCTCATAAGATTTTTGTGTCCAATCAAATAATGATCCCATTCTCGTTTATTAAAAGTCGGTCTAATCTTTCTCCGTAAACATATGTCTTGAGTCTTTTAATTATATCATTTAGATTGTTGTTTTTAAAATAATGTTTGCATAGTACTAGCTACTAACAATTCTTATAAAGTGATCATACTAAACACCTAAAAAATACATGTCTATTTCCCCGCTAATATCTTGCTAATATATACATAAATAAATATATATATATATAATATATATATATATTTTTTTTAAATAATACTATATAACAATATAATATATATAAAAAATATATATATATAATTATAAATCTATCTACTATAATATATATATATAAATCTTCTACAAATATATATATATATGTATATATATGTGTGTGTGTGTGCGTGCGTGTGTGCGTGTGTGCGCGCGCGCACACTTGTCTACTAACTTTGTTTTGTAGCACACATCCATATCTTGATTCCTTGGTGACCCAAACAAGGGGGAGCATACATCGAGGGGGATCACTTGCAAGCGCTCTACTCATTTAAATTGCATCAAACTTCTTGAGCATCGATGGCAATTTATTTGATTCATGGATCCTTTAGAGTCAATATACAAGGAATGATATTATCATGGGGATGCATAGAGCAAGGGGGAGCTAGGAGATATGTGAGTAAATATCATTGAGTTGGTTAAACCGGATGAATAGCAACTTGCACAAGGATGATGCAAGCACACCTATATAGAACAAGATATGATAGTGGTATTGTCAAATACGATGAAGGGTTCATTCATACTCTAAATACTTCACCTACTCTACTTCAAAATCACCCTCAACCTTAAGGTCCTCTTCTCATACCTTCAACTTATATATTTGAAGTACCTATTTTCTTTTCATGTCTTCCTCTCATCTATCACGACCTCCACTAAATTATCCAAGAAACACAAAACCGCCTCAACCTTATTTCTCATATTTTCTTCTCATTCCTCCAACCTATATACTTGGAGAATCTACCTTTTCCTCATTCCTTCAACCTACACACTCGAAGTACCTACCTTCTTCTATTGCCTACTTCTCATATCTCATAACATTTTCTAAACTATCCAAGAAACACACAGTCACCTTCACCTTTATTTCTCATATCTTCTCCTCATGCCTCAAACATATATACCCGGAGCACGTACCCTCTTCACATGACTTCTTCTCAAACCTCCAACCTATATGCTCCAACCATAATCCACTGTATACCTTTTTGCTTCGACAAAAGGGGGAGAAAGAAGTGTAAACGAGTAACTTTTAAACTTTACATTGTGTTATAGTTTACATAGTTTGTCATCATCAAAAGGAAGGAGATTGTTAGTGCAAATATTACGATATTTAATCTATACGATCTTTTTTTGTTTTGGTGATGACAAATATGTGACTTGTAATACGTAACGTAAAGTGCGCAAGTTACTCGTAATCACAAATCATCAATGAATACATGCATCAACATCTCTCGACGTCTCAAGTATGCATCAAGACGGACATTGGTTTACACCACACCACCGCGGGTTAGTACATCATGCCCCTTTGTGAAACTAATTAAAAATGGGTAGGGATGCAATACAACTAGAGGACGCCGTATCAACCATCTCCGAAGAGTATCTTCTAGAGTTTACCTTGGAGTATGGTATACCAGAGAGCTTGCATCTTGAGTTGCCTGGCCCAGAGGAAACCATCGTGGACTTTCCGGAGGGTAAAGTCGGTGTTTACACCAAGTTTATTGAATTTGCAAACTATCGCATCCCTATTTCACAATTCCTCTTTGACATTCTTGGATATTACCAAATTCATCTTTCATAACTATCAGTGATAGGCGCGGCCAAAGTGAGTCATTTTGAAATCAACTGCCATGTCCTGAACATAAACCCTACACTGAATTTATTTTGTGTTTTCTACGTTCCTTTCTACACCTCAGGGTGGATGTCATTTAGCAAACGACCAAGGAAAAACACCCCACAGTGTTATACAAAGCCCTTTGACTCCTTGAAGAACTGGAACAATCGATTCTTCTGGGTGGATGAGAGAATATTCCCCACCGTCGTCGCATGTCGCGCAAGCGCCCCAAAGGATAAGATGCCATCAGCAGACTCCTATTTCGCGGCCGATGTGACGATATTGGACACATACCGCACCCCGTTCCATAAACAACCCGAACTCTTACTATGCCTAGTAGGGCTGAGTCAGAGCTACTTTCTGGGGGACGTCGTGTACCCCACATTTCTCTATGACGATGACCAGGATGGGTATTTAGAAACTGTGTTTATTTCTCTTATATATATGAAGATATACTAACAATCCTTGTGTGAATGCAGAGATGGACTTGTTTAACTTGATCAGTGCCCCGAATCCCGCCAGGGTGAAGACCGGGACGCGACCTCGTGCTGCCCATGAGGTGCCACTACTGACTGTTACTGTAAGCCATATAATAGAGATGGAAGACACGACGGTAGCATCAGGATCCTCAGAGACACCTTCCACCCTAGAGACAATAATGTAAGCATTAGGTATATGGTGTTTCTCTTCCCTTTTTCTCCTCCAAAAAGGAACGCTTGTTGATTATCGATAGTAACTCCTCGAGATGAGGATACTCGCAGGAGTAAGATGTAGGCGGAAGAGGAGCTTCGTGACTGAACCACTATAAATCATCGTGTCGGTTTGCATTTTCTTTTACCTTTGCTTTACTTATTTCTTTACATTTACCGCTTTACTTCTATATTTGCATTCTGCTTATGATTGTGTGAAGGGTTGTGTATATATTGTTAGCTAAGGTTGTGTACTACTTTGTTGCTAATATTGTGTTTGAGTTTGTATTATTAAGATATGTGCTAGTTGTTGTAAAACCTATTATCGACACTTCTCATATTACGTCTAACTTGATTGGCGATTTGATTCAAAAGATTTAAAGTTTTTATAGGAAAACGTATTCACCCCCTTTACGGTTTCCACAGTTTTATCCATTTATCCATGTTAAACTGTAAAGAGTGCTAGTTATGTTATATGAATTTATTAAAATAATACCCATCGTTATAAGTCGCATGTCATATTTAACATAGTTTATGGTTATCATTGTTGATACAGAAGTTAGGTCGGGTCTTGTTTAGTCCGAATAGGCGATTATTCTGGTATATTGCACCGGGTTCTTGTATCAAGTGAACTTGTTTGGAGGACCCTTTACAAGGAACAAAACACCGTTAATCTTATCGTGGGAGCGGATCCCACGATTGGACTTCGGCATGAGAGTAAGTATACTGCTTTTGGGAGTAATCGAATGTAATTAGGGTTTTTGTGTAATGCCTGTATTGATGAGAATTACGTTCCTTGTATAGGCTAAATAACCCTTAGGGTTTCCATATCTTTCGGCCCAAGATACGACCGATATATAGGGATTCGGAGTTATCCTAACCTATTTAAATAAGTAATGCATATCTCTTATTTAATTAGGTTATCCCTTTCAATATAATAGTTCGTGAAGATACCGCGGCCACGAACCATGTGCTGGCAGCCGCGACCCGTAGGTCCAAGTGGCCGTGACCCGTGGCCGTGACAGCGATGTGTGGGCCGAAGGCCCATCAAGCCCATAATATTATGAATGGGCCAGACCGGTCCATACTATACGTCATCATGTCCCCCCAGTCTAGGAGATGTGGCCGTGGTCGGGACCGCGGTCACGGTTGCTAGACTACAAATACCTCGAACCTTCCTGGAAACACTTAACCTCCAAAACCGTATGTTGAGCCCCGCAACGTAATAATAGGACCCGATTATCAAGAAACAGCAAAAACGGTTAAATGATAGGACGTGTGGGCCCACAACCGTTTCACCTTCCTCTCAATCTTATCCATCCAAAAAGTAAGTGGAGGACACGTGTCAAACATCCAACAATGCACAACTATCGAGGACATAGTATAAATAAGGCAAGGGATCACTATGCATTTTTACACAGTTTTCAAATCAGACCTCCATTTTTACACACACAGCCGCACACGCCAATTATTTCTACGGAATCACACCATCGCAGGTTAGTACATCACGCCCCTTTGTGAAACTAATTAAAAATGGGTAGGGATGCAATACAACTAGAGGACGCCGTATCAACCATCTCCGAAGAGTATCTTCTAGAGTTCACCTCGGAGTATGGTATACCAGAGACTTGCATCTTGAGTTTCCTGGCCCAGAGGAAACCATCGTTGACTTTTTAGAGGGTAAAGTCGGTGTTTACACCAAGTTTTTTGAATTTTCAAACTATCGCATCCCCATTTCACAATTCCTCTTCGACATTCTTGGATATTACCAAATTCATCTTTCACAACTGTCAGTGATAGGAGCGGCCAAAGTGAGTCATTTTGAAATCAACTGCCATGTCCTGAACATAAACCCCACACTGAATTTATTCTGTGTTTTCTACGTTTCTTCCTACACCTCGGGGTGGATGTCATTTAGAAAACGACCAGGGAAAAACACCCCACAGTGTTATACAAAGCCCCTTGACTCCTTGAAGAACTGGAACAATCAATTCTTCTGGGTGGACGAGAGAATATTCCCCACCGTCGTGGCATGTCGTGCAAGTGCCCCAAAGGATAAGATGCCATCAGCAGACTCCTATTCCGCGACCGATGTGACGATATTAGACACACACCGCACCCCATTCCATAAACAACCCGAACTCTTACTATACCTAGTAGGGATGAGTCAAAGCTACTTTCTAGGGGACGACGTGTACCCCACATTTTCCTATGACGATGACCGGGGTGGGTATTTAGAAACTGTGTTTATTTCTCTTATATATATGAAGATATACTAACAATCCTTGTGTGAATGCAGAGATGGACTTGTTTAACTTGATCAGTGCCCCGAATCCCGCCAGGGTGAAGACTGGGACGCGACCTCGTGCTGCCCATGAGGTGCCACTACTGACTGTCACTGCAAGCCATGTGATAGAGATGGAAGACACGACGGTAGCATCAGGATCCTCAGAGACACCTTCCACCCTAGAGAAATCGCCGCTGGATTTTGCCAATGAGAACCCATCCCAACTAATTACTGAGGGGGACGGGACGGAAGATCAAGTCCAGGGCGAATTGTCGTGTGGAATTCCACCAGAGGAGAACCCAACGACCACAGAGGTCGTTCTAGAGTTGGAGAAGGAAGTGGTCGCCATGGGACCCTGTGTGAACAAGAGACACCGTAAAAGGGGCAGTGATGAGGCGGACGCAAATGCACCACCCAAGGTGTTGAGGAAGGATCATGCTACCGTTCGCCCTGAACAGAGTACCCGCTGAGGGAAATCCTTAGCTTTGATGGGGTTAGAGGCGGGATCCACCTTTGTCACTCCTGCTACACACGAGGCTCTCGCAGGTGCTAAGAGTGTGAGTGACCCAAATCCGTTGTCCTACGCAAAACCTCAACTACACCATGAGAGCCGAGACACCCCCCCCCCCCCCCCCCCCCCCACACCCCCCGAGCCTCGCCGCCAGAAAGTGAATCAATCTTACGTTTTTCTATTTTGTTTTTTCCACAAGTATAGTCATACTAACAAATCACATGTACCTCATAATGTGAATACAGGTATTCCAAGATCCCCTCCAACAGAAGCCCTCCTACGGAGTGCAAGACCAGTTTCTCTGCGGAACAGGAAGTCTAGGAGTTAGGGAAATCAAGCCTTCTCACGGTCCAGGGGACAGGTGCCAGGAAAAGTTATCTATCAACCAGGGAGGGGTTGATCATCAACAGCACCGGATACCCAGGTACGCATGCCAAGAACGTGGTAGATCACATAAGCGTCGCCTGGTACTTTATTGTGTCCCTGAGTTGCCGTCAGTCTATGGCGTCGCCGGGGTACTTCTCTGAGTTGCGTCATTTGCCTAATGCTGATTTTCTAAGCCAATACAACATAAATCTAGCGCGGCAGGTGGCGATGGGTTCTCAACTGAGGCTAAGATTTGAACAAGAGGTAAGATTGTTGAAGAAGGCCAAAGCCAAGATAGCCAGACGGGATCATAGGATCCAAGTGAGGGAGGAAGAGATTAAAAGATTGGATCATGAAGTTAAATCCCTCAGGACCGTGGAAGTGGAAGTGCACGGCCTCCGTAACCGGACCAAGAACTTAGAGACCCTGCTTGAGGCTGAGGTAGACATGAAGAAGACCGCGGAGGCTAAAAATGCGAAATTAGTAAAGGAACTGGAAAGCCTCCGCGCCCAGTTCTCGGACCTCTAAGTTAATAACAATCAACTGTCCCAACAAGTATCTACTCTCCAGGCTCAAGTCACGGGCGAGGAAAGGATAAAAGCCGCCTTTAAAGAGTTCAAAAAATATGAAGATGACAAGGTGGAACAGCGCTGTGCGAAGATGGATGCACGTCTGGATGCGCTGCGCATAGACTTTGATGTGGAGTTGTACCCTCATATGCTGACGGTGATTGCAGGTCGCCGATGGGTTATCGGGTACGGCTTGCGCCTAGCCATGATGAAATGTGGTGAATCCATGAAGCTGAGGTAGGTGTTTGCTAATGTCGTGTCCGCGGGGATCGCAAAAGGTATGAGTGAGGGGCTCGAGTATGGTGTAAAACATGGGAAGGCTAAGTTGGATTTAGCGGCTATCCAGGCGTATGACCCCGAGGCCGACGACAAATACATCGCGGCCCTGCATGCTTTGAAAGATTTAAAATACCCTTTGGTCGATCAGCTAGAAAATTGAAGGACGCCCCAATAGACTTAATTATGGCGTCCGTATACTTGGAGAGCGATACCGGAGAAGACGCTCCACAATGGATCCGTAAGCTTCACTCCAGCTCTTCCCAGCTCAAAATACCTGTATACCCGGAGGTGTGCGACGCTAAGGATCCATGGGCCTTCAAAGAGGAAATATTGTTGGAAGACGCCATCGCGGCTAACATAAGCCACGCCAAAAAGAAAAAGAGATGCAGGGTAGTATACCATACCCATGGGGTCGGTTCTGCCCATCATGCCAGATCTGATGGCGTTTCCGTATCAGTGCCTACCGTTGCTCCTCAAGGTATTGCCATCTTGCTGGCGGATGCTGCTACACAGACTGAGATATATGAAGATGAGGCATCTTCGAGACTGCCTAGATCCAAGTCCTTACCGCCTATGTATAATTTGGATTGGCCATAGTACCGCCTCTGGTACTTAGACAACATTTTTTTTGTAATATATCCACGGATATCCGTGGTTAACAATGTAATTTATCATCTCCTGATATATTTTGTTTATAATCGCACTTGGAGTGTCTTACATGCTCCGTGGGAGTCTTTTCTTATATACCTAACGTCTTAGGTACACGTAAAGTAAGGACGCAGAATCTGTGGCCGCTGGGGTTGCAACCCTCTTACGCTGTAAGCCGATAATAAGGATGCTTAGCCTATAATTATCCAGAGATAGTCATTGATGACAAATAATATGAATTAAAGAAAAAGAGAGATTTACTTTAAAAAAGGTTTATCATTTCATATAAAGAAGGTGTTGGGTTAGCTAGACCCAACGGAGTTTTATTCATGCTCTAAAACAAACAAGAAAAAAAAATACATGGATTACTTTATTACGAGTCCTAATTGTAGTGCAAATCCATGCATGAGCCGTGGCTCAGAGGTAACACTTTTTTAGATTTGCGATGTTCCACGTCCTTGGGAGGACCGTCCTGTCTGCGGATTTTAGCTTGTATGCTCCATCTCTAAGTGCTTTTGTTACCTCATAAGGTCCTTCCCACTTCAGACCAAGCTTCCCTCTATTTACGGCATGACTAGCATCATTACTACGACAGACAAAGTCTCCTGGCCTGAAAGTAACACCTCTGACCCTAGCATTGTAGTACTTTGTCATATTCGACTTGGCCTTAGCCTCACGGATTGCCGCGCGCTCGCGCCTTTCTTCAAGTAGATCCAAATTTAGCCGTAGCTCTTCATCATTGTGCACGACGTCCACTACCGCGGTGCGGTATGTTGGCATTCTGATTTCTGCAGGTATGACGGCCTCCGTCCCATAGGTCAGGGAAAATGGAGTGTCGTCGTTGCTTGACTTGATCATCGTACGATGGGCCCAAAGGACATTGGGGAGTTCCTCCAGCCAATTCTTATTTCCTTCGCCCAGGCGGGCCTTGATTCCTTCACCCAAGCTTCTATTTTCTCTCTCCACGAGTCCATTGGATTGCGGATGTTTTACCAAGGCAAAGCGTTGTACGATATTTAACTTTTCGCACCAATTTTTGAATGGGTCGCCGCTGAACTGTTTGCCGTTGTCTGAGACTATCTCTCCGGGTAGTCCAAAACGGCATACTATGTTATCCCATACAAACTTCTTTACTTGACTGCCGCTAATTGTCGCCACAGCCTTTGCCTCTATCCACTTTGTGAAATAATCCATAGTGACTATCAAGAACTTGACCTTTCCTGGCCCTTCCGGGAAAGGACCAGCGATGTCAATCCCCCATTTGTAGAATGGCCACGGGGCTGTGATGGGAGTTAGCAGCTACTGAGGATGTCTTGGCAATCTTTACACTTGCGTATCATATCCCGTGCGTCCCGATGCATGGTTGGCCAGTAATACCCAGACCGCATGGCCTTGGCCACCACAGATCGTGACCCCGCATGCATACTGCACGATCCCTCATGAATCTCCCGGATTACGTAATCCGCTTGAAGTGGTCCGACACACCTTAGCCATGGTTTTAAAAACGATTGTCTATAAAGAACTCCATCCATCAGCTCATACTGTCTGGCTTTGATACGGAGTTTACTTGCCTCCCTTTTGTCATCCGGAAGAATTTCGTCTTTCAAATATTCCGTTATTGGTGTCATCCATGTTGGTCCTTCTTCCTCAACCACTGCTGCCACATCCTTCTCTTGGATGGACTTTTCTTGAAGCACCTCAACCAAGACCTGTTTCGACAAATGTGCGAAGCTAGTTGACGCGATCTTACTCAGGGCGTCTGCTTTTTTGTTTTTGCTTCTTGGGACTCGGTTTATTGAAAAATTGGCAAAGTCGTTCACTAGGGTTTTGACCTTTTCTAGGTACTTGATCATATTCTCCTCTTTGGCAACATATGTCCCTAGAACTTGATTTGCCACCAGCTTAGAGTCTACACTTACTTGTACGTGGCATACTCCCATCTATGTCGCGATACGCAACCCAACTATTAATGCCTCATACTCTGCCTCGTTGTTAGAGGCGGTGAACTGAAACCTTAATGCGTAGGTAAACTCCGTTCGCTCTGGGATTGTTAGTATCAGGCCAGCGCCTGACCCATCAATACATGATGAACCATCCGTGAATAGTATCCACGGCTCTTGTGGAGCCTCCTTTACTGATGCATCCGTGCGACTTCATATGTTTCTCCACAATAAAACGAGGAAAATCGTGTCTAAGATCGTCCTTTCACAGATGTCCGTGGCCGGTACGTGATATTGTGCTCTCCTAGCATGACGCTCTATTTTTGTAATCGCCCTGCTACATTGGGCGCGACATAATTTGCTTAATGGGCTGGTCCGTGATAACTGCAATAGGATGGGCTTGGAAATATCTTCGTAGCCTCTTGGCAGCGCAGACCAGTGCCAAGATGAGCTTTTCCATCGAGGTATAGTTTTGCTCGAGACCTTGTAATGCACGACTTACGAAATAGACTGGCGTCTGAATCGTATCCCTCTCTGTCATCAAGATCGCATCGATCGCTCCATGGGAGGCAGACAAGTACATTAGTTCTTCCTTTGGTTTTGGTGCTACCAGCATGGGTAGCTCTGATATGTGCTGCTTCAGTTGCTTAAAAGCTTGCTCTACTTCTGGTTTCTAATAGAAGTCATTCTTCTTGATGCACTTCTTTAAGGTTTTGAAGAGTGGCAAGGATTTTTCTGCTGACTTAGAAAGAAACCTGTTTAGGCCGGCCAACTTCCCATTGAGGCTCTGGACCTCCTTGATTGTTCGCGGGGACGGAAGTTGCAGCACAACTTCTATCTTGTCTGGGCACGTTTTTATTCCTTCCGGGCCGATCATGTACCCCAGGAACATCCCTTCCACTGCTCCAAATGTACATTTTTTGGGATTAAGCTTCATATTGATCTCTTATAACTTACGAAATGTTTCTTCAATGTCCCTTAGCAGCTCTGTTTCCGTGTGACTCTTAATAACTAAGTCGTCAGCGTACACCTCCAGGTTCCGACCCACCTATTTGTCAAATGCCTTGTCCACTAGTCGCTAGTACGTGGCCCTAGCGTTCTTGAGGCCGAAGGGCATTTTGGTGTAGCAATATACCCCATGAGGGGTATGGAAAGCCGTCTTCTCTTCATCCGATTCTGCCATCTGTATTTGATGATAGCCCTTGTATGCGTCCAAGAAGCAATTAAAGGGGTAACCGCAGAGGGATTTAACTTTTCAATCGATTTCTGGGAGTGGGTAACAGTCCTGCGGACATGTCTTATTTAAATCCGTGAAGTCCACGTACATTCTCCAGCTGTCGTCGTGCTTCTTCACCATGACTGGGTTGGATAGCCAGTCGTGGTAGTAGACTTCGCGTATAATTCTTGCCTCTACCAGTTTCTGTACCTCTGTTTGGATGGCTTTGGCGCGCTCCGGGGCCTGCCCTATTTTTTTCTGCCGGACCGGTAAGTATCCTTCCTGGATATTGAGTCGATGTTCGGCTATTGATCATGGAACTCCCGTCATGTTGGACGGTTGTCATGCGAATATATCCAAGTTCCCTTTTAACAGCGCACATAATTCTGTCCGTCCTTTTGTTGATAGCGTTCCTCCAATGGTAACCTCTTGGTCCGGGAAATCAGGATGTATGGTTACTTTAAAATTTCCTGACGGACTGCAGCCTTTTTGGGGGGTCTTTAGGTGCTGTTGTAATAGTAGCGCACTCAGTTGGCGTCAGGATAGTACTACGGATAGTAACTATTTCGCCGTCTACCTAAACTTAAGCATTCCATGAGCAGTGGAGGGTACTGCTTGGATTTCTCTTATCCCAGGTCTCCCAATGATACCGTTGTATGGTGACGGTGACCTTACTATCATGAAATTCATCCATGCTTTTGTAGAATGCTCTGTGTCTCCAATTGTTACCAAGAGCCGTAACTGTTCGAGTGGCCATATGGTTTCTCCTCTGAAGCCGGTTAGCGATGTAGTCGCCGAGACCATTTGGCTCTTAATTTCCGGCCAGAGCCGGTTGAAGCAGTGCTCATAAAGTACCTCTATTGAGGAGCCTCCATCTACGTACATGCGGTGAATCACATGTCCGCCAATTTCCGCTTCTATAACAAGCGGGCCTTCTGTCCCCTTATTGGCGGTCAGTGGTGGGAACGTAATCTCCTTGACGCGAGTGAAGCTCTAGGTCACTTTTTGTCGCGTCACTCTCTGCCACGGATGTATCATATAGATAGTCGCGGCTTTATCCTTGACTGGAGCGTCCTTCTTCCCAGCCTTCTGTTGGTCTTTATCTTGCCTAATTTCTTTAATGAAATGAGAGAGCTTGCCTGCTCTTACCAACTCTTCAATCTGCTTTCTTAGTTGTATGCATTCATCAGTGTTGTATCCTTTATCATTGTGAAAGTCACAAAACTTGTTGCTGCTTCTTTTTCTACCGGGGTTACCATGGGCGGTGGCGGTTTGAACTTTCTTGACTCAGCCGTAAAAATTTCTTTGGGTGTTCTGGTTAGAGGGGTGAATCTGCTAGACCCCCGACCCTCCTTCGGTTGACTACGGAAGTCAGATCTCCATGAAGTCTTCAATGGTCTCCTCATCCCTCTGTTTTATGTTGTGGATTTCTACCGAATCTTTGACGTACTTCTTTTGCTGCATGAAGTACGCTAAGAAAGCCACTTTGAGATCCTTGTATCCATCTATGCTTTCTGGAGGTAGCTCATCGAACCAGACCCTCGCGGCCCCTATTAGGGTGGAGTTGAACATGTAACACCACGTAGGCATTGCCCAACATTCTACCTATGCCGAGGCTTAGAAGATTTTTAGGTGATCCTCTGGGTCTCCTGTTTCGTCAGAAGTTTTTACATTGTTGGGCATTCGTGTCTTCCGTGAACTTTTGAAGTTGCGGATTCAAGGTGTGAACGAATTCACATCCTCGCACGACCAGGGTACTGCCAGGTCTTCTTCATCTGTAGACTTGTGCCTTTTTGACTTTGACTTCCAGTGTCCTCCATCACTGGTGCCGCTTTCTGACACACGAGATAAAAGGAATTCACTTCCCCTTCCTCTTTTCGTGCTACGGGAGCGGTCCCTGTCACGAGAGTGAGATCTATGCCTGACCCCTCTCCTGTAGGAATAACATGTATTACCATATGATTCTTCGATGCCGCGGGAGCGGTCTCTGCTTCGAGGACGATCTCTGCTAGAAGAGTCTCATATGTGAGGACGGCCTCTACTGTAAGAATGATCCCTAGAGTTTGCCCTGTCCGGCCCGGACTTAGTTGTGCTTGGAGAGTAAGTATCGCTAAGTCGTTCGAATGCGCTCTGCTTTCGATGGCCTAGCCGACCGAACACGTTTCCGTCGTTGTTTCCCAAGCGATCCCGCATTTTGGGCCTTTCTGACGGGTTATGGTACCTTGCGGACAAGGTCCCAACGCTTGAGTTTTGAGAGCCTTCTCTCATTCTTCTATTTTTCTTGGAACTTTCTTCAAAGTTCAGCCTAGTATGGACTTCTTTTCACTTGTCACGACGAATCTTGTCCATAATGACCGGCAAGATATCCTCGTAATGCTCCTCACAGAAGTCTAGGATGTTAACCCTGGGTACAGCATCCGCAACCTTCAACGTCTTTTCTTTGGTTGCGGCTTTCGTGACAGTGGTCACAATGGGGGTTGTGTTAGCCATTGCGCTTATTTTTCTGAGAGTAATTCTTAGTGTTGGGTCCTACGGATGGCGCCAACTTGTTGATACAGAAGTTAGGTCGGGTCTTGTTTAGTCCGAATAGGCGATTATTCGGGTATATTGCACCGGGTTCTTGTATCAAGTGAACTTGTTTGGAGGACCCTGCACAAGAAACAAAACACCGTTAATCTTATCGTGGGAGCGGATCCCACGATTGGACTCCGGCGTGAGAGTAAGTATACTGCTTTGGGGAGTAATCGAATATAATTATGGTTTTTGTGTGATACCTGTATTGATGACAATTGCGTTCCTTTTATAGGCTAAATAACACTTAGGGTTTCCATATCTTTCAGCCCAAGATATGGCCGATATATTAGGGATTCGGAGTTATCCTAACCTATTTAAATAAGTAAAGCATATCTCTTATTTAATTAGGTTATCCCTTTCAATATAATAGTTCGTGAAGATACCGCGACCACGAACCATGTGCTGGCAGTCGCGACCCGTAGGTCCAAGTGGCCGTGACCCGAAGGTTCAAGTGGCCGTGACCCGTGGCCGTGACAGCGATGTGTGGGCCGAAGGCCCATCAAGCCCATAATATTATAAATGGGTCGGGCCGGTCCATACTATATGTCATCAATCATATATAGTTTTAAAAAAATTTCAACATTTAACAATAGGATGTTGACAAGCATTGGCGAAAAGATAAAAAGACCCATCGTTGTAAGTCACATGTCATATTTAACGAGAAAACCTAAAGCCAGTTAAGATTTTGGGCTGAAAGAGACTGAAAATGCCCATCATAAAGACTGTGAATGCGTAACCCTAAATCTGAGGACCAAACGCAAAAAGATGAGTTACTTTTGGAACCAACAATGTCAATTTTACTCTAACAATAATAACGTAAACGTAACGAGCTTAGATATTTAAAATATGCATATTTTATTTTTCATTTCAAATGTTTTCAATAAAACTACTAATAT
>BQNB010138667.1:2948-17673 GCA_026074375.1 Tanacetum coccineum
TGATTTGACATGTAGGTAAAAATTACTTTTAGTAGAAATATAAAGACTCACTTATCAAGCTCAAAACATCAGTTCATTTGTCTAGTACACAATCAAAGATACCTGGTTTGTTGTGGCAGTTATGACACCGCTAAGAAGTGTGAAAAAGAATGCTAGCCCACATGCCAGTAAGAACGCCCACCATGGTAACTGAAGTTTACTTTTAAAGAATTCAATTACAAACAAACTTGCTACAATGTTTATCAAGAGAATGCATGTAAGACACAAATAAAAGCCCTTTCTGCTGCAACAGGAGTGTTTGGATTCTGTTTTAACAGCAGCCAAACACCCTTTCTGCTGCAACAGGGGTGTTTGGATTCTGTTTTAACAGCAGTCAAACACCCTTTCTGCTGCAACAGGGGTGTTTGGATACCGTTTTAGCAGCAGCCAAACACCCCTGTTGCAGCAGAAAGGTTGCCTACGAAACACACAGACATATACAAAATCACAAAGCTTAAAATTCACAGGCTACAACCGATAATTACTATAGCTAAAAAGTGAAGAGTGCAGTGGAGTTACCAGCCAAGGTACGCCAAGGCGAGGGGGAGAGCAAGTGTTTCTTTTCGTGAAACGCCGACTTGCTTAGATCCCACATTTATCTAAAAAGAACATAGAGTCATAAACTAATACGTAAATCCATATAAGAAATAGTTATTGCTCATATTACCTTGATAACTGAATAATAACTATATTATATGCCTTTTCATTACAGTTTGGTAGTATTGTAGAGAAAAATTTGCAAAAAGAAAAAGAAATAATGAGAACGAAATAGTAGTAGAGCTTCTGTCATTGGTTCTGGTTCACCATCAACTTATTTTTCTCAGGCATCAGTAGAGTGTGCGAGGATATCACTGAAAACAGCTAACCATCTAATAACTTCATGTCATCAGTGACCAAAAAGAACCTTCAAAATCATGGATACAAAAAGATTATTTTAAGAGCAATATACATAACATATGCATACATAGTGTGCACAAGCAAAGAAGTTTATTGAGTATCTTTTGAGCATCTTTTGTTTGCCTGAAAAATCAATAATGTAACCACATATAATACTGAAGTGTAAAACCTCATATACTGCTACAAAAGGGTACAAAGGGATCTACATCGAACAACAATAAAAATAAAACAAAATATTTTTAACGGATAACATAAACTTAAAGTAAACACAAAATCAAAAAACAAAGAACAAAAAAACTAAACCTTGATTCAATAATCTGCTACATATTTGGCAGAGCTTGCACAAAAAGGTTGAAGCTTCTGATGCTCCTCCAGTAGTTGAGTCAAATACAGCAGTTGAGTCAAATACTGAAACAAAACAAAACAAAACCATAAATAGATCAAAAACAAAGTAAGAGCACAAAGCAATAAAGAAAAAGATGATAAATGAATGATATTAGGGTTTGATGTAAATATGGTTTTGAATATACTGAAAGAAATAAAACGCGTATAGGGTATATTCAATATACAATATAATTTTGGAGAATATTTTTTCAAAAATATGAAATCTAGCATATATATGCAGTAAATCAAAATTCAAGTATATCTTCAATAAATATTCAGAAAATTACATATATGATATATATGCAGTAAATCTTGAAGTTATAATATATCAATAATATTTTGCAAAGTAAAAACACATATTACCTCTTGACTCAATTGGTTAACATGATTGGATATTATAGGTCACAAGTTCAAAACTTGTCATTGCCAATATTTTTATAAAAAATCCCAAATTTAATGCAAAAATAATTAAAAATCCGGATATTCGAAATTAAAGGCAAAATTAATTACAAATTCAAAAAATATTTAAAATTATTGTCATATATGTGTTATGTCATAGTTGTTTGGCCATGTCATCGTTGAGGTGGCGTTGAGTCACTAAATCATATTAATCCAGTTATAGTTAGCCCCTTATATAACCCGCCCGACGGGCGGGTTCGGTTCATAAAACTTTCGCTATAAAGTGCACAAACATATACTTCTAATGGTAATTTAATGATAATCTCCTACTTGTAAGGGTTCAGTGTCGGTTTCGTCATTAGAATCCCTTAGTTCAAGTGACTTAGACCGTTTTTCTGCATAGCATCAGCCATTGTTCGAGTGATTTAGACTGTTTTTCCGCATCAACCTTTAGGTTCAAGAGTTAAGTCTGATGTTTCAAAGCTGATGTCCCAAAACATTAGCCCGTCGTTTCAAAACATGAAACCTTTTGTTCGATGCATGAAAAATCCATCCCAATTCATAATCCATATATGCATAAACACCGGGCGGACTGTATGCAAAACATCTAGTGGATGCCCGCAATTATTTGAAAGAGGTTATGAACTTCCTTTCGAGATTTTTAAAATTAAATTTATGTGCATGCAACACCAATTGTCGTTACCTCCGAGTCCATGTAACCAATGATAAACAGAAGTTGGGTAACCATCCCCAAAATCTTAGGGTTAATCCACATCTAAAAACGATCTGAACACATAAGTATGATAAGATCAGATCAACGTTAGTAGCTAAAAACATAATTTACACATAACCATTGAATACATTTTTTTATTATCCGCACATTCTATCAAAAACTGATACTTAAAACAGAACACAACCCAACCAACCAATGCGTGAGTAAATGGGCCAAAATTACCACATCTATCCAAGACCTTTAGTTTGGTGGAACGTTTAGGCAATATATCACCTCTCTATCTCTTTATGAGCTTCAAAGAGCATCACCTAACATATAATAAATCCCCCTCTATACTGAAGGCTTTTACACTATAATGATTGGTATTTAGTAGTTACTACAGAAAATTAGTACATTAATACATTTAAGCAAACATAACTTTGAAATTCTACAATGCAAATTACACCATCAAGAAGTAGCATACTATGACAACCATGACTTGAGCAGGTTAGTCAAACCATTAGTGTTGACTTATGAATCTGTTGTAATGTATGGTTTATGTGTTTTTTTATGCGTTATGTGGATTATGTGAGAGTTGATAATCAATCCATTGAGCGTGATCGTCTTATTGAGATTGGATTGGTGATGGATTTGGTTAAGTTCCTTTCGTTCACTTTTGGTGGCAAGGAAATGAATTTTGTGGTTTTGACGTTTTTGCGTTAATGGTGTAACTATTATTAAGTATACGTATTTATGTGTTAGTAATATTAGGTATGAATAGGTGTTAATGGTTAGAATAAGAATGAAATGTGAATTTCTATTTTTGGAAGTTAGGTTAAAATAAAAATGAAAAGTTATTTATTTTAAAAGTCTAGTAAATTGCGTTTAAGTAAAAAGGTTTACCCAAATTAGCTTAGGTTTTTATAAAAACTTAAGGTAATTAAGTAAATAAGGTAATTAAATAAAAAAAAAATATACGTAGTATATTCGGCTGGTGTAAAGAAAAAAAAAGAAAAAGAAATAAAGGAAACTAGTTTGATTCAAATTAGGATTCTAAGGTTATAAATATGGGATTAAGTAAAACCTAAAACACTTTTCCTTCCCCTCTCCCCTAGAACCGGTCGAACCTACTCGCCAAAGAAAAAAAAGATTTTTTTATCAAGAATCAAGGAGCAAGAACTAGGTATGTTTATTAATCTTTGTAATTAGTTATTCTTTAAATTCATGTAACATTAATTATGGTGGAACTAGGGTTTTCATAAAATTCAAATTTTGTATGATCTTTAATGATGATTAATATAATTAGGATGAGTGGTAAATTAATTAGGGTTTTAATGGTGCAAGAGTTAGGATTTAAATCGCGTTAAATATTGAATTGGAGGTGGGCAGAATAGGGTTGTCTTGATCAGATGTTATCTTAATGATGGTAAAGTATTTAGAGGTGATTCTAGTGCCTAAATTGTAGTTCAAAGAGTCTATTTTCTAAAAAGTCTGGCCTCGAACGATTTTGAGTTCGGGAGGTCAGTCAAACACTCCGCGCGAGAAAAGTTGTCAAAGAAGTAAATTCGGGTCAGATTTAGGTCAGAATACGAGGTGTAAAACCCCCACTTAAAATTTGAATTAGGATTAGTCAACCTACACGAGTTTAGTTCTATGTGTCTATTAAAAATCCCCAAAGGAGAGCTTCTGATTTGGAGTCTAAGTATGGTTTTTAGGTCCAAACTTTTAGTGTGCGATCAGATCCCGAAATGAGTAGTTAAAAGTTTGATTTTATTTGAGGCACTTAAGAGTGGAAATAAAATTAGGGAAAAAAAATCTGGAGATGGTAAACTCATGTTATTGAACCTGTGATTTTTGGTAAAATTTATAAAGGTAAGTAGGGGTAGTTTAGAAAATGGTAAAGTGACATTAAAATTCTGCGTTTTCGGGTAAATTGTTGAACATTGGAAAAGTGTGTAAACATGTTGGTTAAGGTTGGGCATGGTGTCGTGGTGACCCATGAGGGTAATTAAACCATTTAGACAATCCATATATGCTATCGAATGTTAAATGGGCATAAGCAATTGGCTTGGTTGCGATGTAACACATGTTGTGTTGTTGTATTAGATTTGTCTAGTGTTTGTGAAAGCTGCAAAGCAATCAGGTGAGTTTCACTAGTCTTTTTAATATCCCCCATACTCGTCTTTAAACACCATTGCAAACACACCCCGCCACAACCCGTGAAACATGCAATGCTATGTAGTATTAACCTCATTCTTCGTTACTGTGCATATCGTCGTTTTAACATGAGGCCTGGGCTCTCCCAGAATACTATTGTATGTTATGTGCTACTTGCTAATGTGATATGGATTGTTGTGCTTGAGCGTGACCGTCTCAAGGCATTAGTGGATTGTTAGTAGTGAGTGTGACCGTCTCATTGCTGTGGATTGTTAGTAGTGATCGTGCATTCATTGCTGTAGGTGTTGATAGTGAGCGTGATGTCTAATTGTTGTAGTTTGTTTTTATGTTTGTGATCATTGAGCCGGTGAAGTCTCATGTGAATTGATGTGATTGCATGTAGCTTTTATATGATAGATTGTTTTTTATGTCCTGCTATGCTCATGTTTTACTTTATCACAGTGCTTTCAAAGCGAGTTATTGGCGTATCATAAACCTTATGAGCTCTACCAACATTATGTTGAGTTTAAGCATTAATTTTCAGTGTGAGAATATTGGGATAAGATAGCGAGATTGGCTAGAAAGAGGCCATAGGATGGCAAGATGTTTATTTGCTTTTATGTCTTGAATATTTCATGTTTGAATTATGACATACTTGTTGCATGTCATTCTATTTGGTGAGAATTTCGTTATCAATAAAGACGCCTTTTGGATTTGGATTCGTTTTATGGGTATTGATTGGACACTTTGTGTCTATACTTGTTATTTATTGCATGTAGAACTCTTCTTTATATACGCCATTGTTTGTGATGATATCCATGATGTTTCGCCTCGCGTTTCGCTTTGGGGGTGTAGACAGATTGGTATCAGAGCCATGGGTTATAGAGAAGTAGGTGCTTGAGGCCTAGACTATGTCTAGCGGTCCTTCATGTAGACTGCATATAGGCTAAGTGTTTAATGCTATAATGCTATGCTTTACCCTTTTTATTTTTGCATAGCTTATATATCTCGTATTTTGCTAAGTTGTCATTCTAGTTATTTTGCCTTCTATTATCTGATATGACCTGTATTACTTTCTTCGTATTTTAGCTATGTTTTCCCCCCACCCGAAAGAAGTCTCATTGGGGAACCATTTTCTCAACTGGACTTAAGCGTTATAAGGACCCAAAAGAGGAGCCTCTCGTGGAACCAAAGGAGATATGATAGTTGATCGTTGTCGGATGCGCGTAGTAGGGTTGGAACGCGGAGTCAGGTGTTTCTTGCGTAGGCAAAGTCAAACCCAAGCGAGGCCCATCATAAGTTTATCCCGTCCTTTACCTCGTCATGTTGTTATTGATTATTTCTTTCAGATATTTTGTATTTTGGGAATTGTGCGAGACCTTCGTTCCTTTATGTCGTTTTGACTTTATTTTGATACAAGTAAGTAGTTGTTTGATGGAGCATCCTTTATGTGTTAAGTTAGAGTGGTTTAAGAGGTGCAATGCGGTATATGTGCTTATATGTGAATTATGATTGATATGGGTAATCTTGGAAGTAAGTATACGTGTAAAAGGAGGCACTTATAATTATGGTGGCCAACATAATTATAAAGGTATCATACACGTAGACTTGCAACCATGATTGCATTTATTTGTGTTTGGTTGTAAGGTGGTAGTGTAATATGTTTTTTTATATATGTGCATTGATGATAAGGATGGTGGTATGGGTAGAGAATTATTCTCTTACCCTAATTGGAGGATATGTTAAGTTGAGTTGTATAGACAGTAAGCTTTCCTTCTATCTAGTATTTGTGGATACCTAGTATTGCTTTTATAAAGGTTGCTCGTTTTCTTGGTTGTTTGTTCGAATTTCCTAAAGTCTAAGCTTAGCATCCCTTCATCATACTTTGTAAGTAAGGATACCCTATTTTCCTATTCGACGTCTCGATGTGTATTGGTTGTTCGGAATATGCTCTTTCGGATATAAGCGCATTTTGTTAGTTCTCTCGTTGCATTGATTACTCGTATGAGTATCAAACGTTTCTTTTAAGCACTAATTGTTCCTAACATATTAGTGTGAATCATTACTCCCTTGGTTGTATATCCCTTGGTTTTCATAACCCGTTGGCGATCGTAATTAGGTATCGATGCTTTTAGGTTTTCTCTGAGATTGTTATTTTCGGATAAGACCTTTACGTTTCTTTTAGGTAGTATGTCATGATGCGTTTCTTGTAACAAGTTTGTTTGATTTTATTTAGAGTTTGATTTCTGTGTTTTCTTTCATTTTCAAACAATAGAATAGTGGTAGAGTCTACTCGTGTTTTTCCTCCTTTTTGGTATTATAGTTTGTCCTTTGTTTGCGTAAACATATTTTATAATTGATGTCTAATTATAAAAATCCTTTGGGAGTATTGTGTTGGTGTTTGGAGAAAACTGTGTATAAAATGATCTTTGTAAAATAGATTTTATTTTATTATAAAAAGCAGGTTTAAAAGTGATTCATAGTGGTAAGGTACGATACACCATTAGATAACCATCTCTAGATTTTTTTGTGACAACCAGAATGAATTTTTCAAAGATTACATTTAAGACAATTTTATTATTATTTAAAATGATTTTTTATACTTAAATTGACTTTCTTAATTTAAACTGATTTTTATAAAAACATTATTTAATTTGGTCTTTCGAGTAAAGTCTATAATTGGTATAAGAATTTCCGTCTTTAGTATTGATTTTTTTATGTGTTCATTTGCCGTGGTACGCTTGTTGGTTTTCTTTCGTTATGTTTTCACTCGGTGCATATACGTATCCTTTCTTTTCAAGGATTCTTATGTCATTTGATCCATGTCTAATTGCATATGTAGAGTCTCCCATATGCATTCTAGCCTTCGACTCGATATTCGTTTGTTATCCTATTCGATTGTTGTAACCCTTGGAGTTCGTTGATATCGTTGAATCGTGGAAGCTTTGATGTGATTATGGGAGTGGACTGGTTTTCCAAGAGGAAGTTTGGGGTAGTATGTTATGAGAAGGTGGTTAGAATACGTTGGAAGGTGATGAGATACTTCGGGTTCATGGTGAACGTACTCAATGAGTCGTGAGAACCTTATTGAACACGAAGGTAGATGAACCGAAAGTGAGTGATACTTTCATCATACGAGATTTTGTTGATATGTTTCGAAAAACTTGTTGATGACCATCACAACGACAAGTTGAGTTCCGTATAGATTTAGTTCCTGGACATTTTGAGTCTACGGTTATGCCTTTTGGGTTAACCAATGCACCAGCGGTTTTCATGGACTTAATGAACCGGGTTTGCAAACCGTACTTAGGTAGGTTTGTCATCGTATTCATTAATGACATTCTGGCCTACTCAAAGTCGAAGGAGGAACATGAAGTTCATTTGAAGTTAGTGTTGGAGACACTGAGGAAGGAGAAGCTGTATGCTAAGGTTTCTAAGGTTAAGTTTTGGTTGGAAGAAGTGCATTTTCTTAGTTACGTGGACCCGAGTAAGAGTGAGGCAGTGAGGAATTAGATGATTATTCTTAGGATTGGCAGGTTACTACCGATGTTCATCGCGAAATTTTTTAGATTGTTGAACCCCCTTACTTCCCTAACTGAGAGGAATCAGAAGTATGAGTAGAGCGTAGAACAAGAAGAGGTGTCTCAGACGTTGAAGAATGATTTTTGTGATACTCCAATAAATCGAATGTATTGGGTGATGGGTTGAGTAGAAAGGAGAGAGTGAAATCAAGACGAGTAAGAGGAATGATACTGGCAGCCAAAGTGAGGTGTTTAAGCAAGAGAACGTACTCGCAGAAAGGTTACATGGTTTAGATCCACAGATGGAAAGAAAAAGAGACGAGAGTGTGTATTTTATGGATCGGATTTGGGTTCTATTGGAAGGAAGTGTAATGGACGAGGCCCATGCATCAAGGTACTTGGTACATCCGGGAGCGGATAAGACGTACTATAACCTTGGAGACATGTATTGGTAGCCACGTGTAGAAAAGGATATAGCTACCTATGTCAGCAATTATCAGATTTGTTTAGGAGGTGAAGGCTGCAATGTCAAAGACTTTTGGCTTGCTGCAACAACCTGAGATACTTGAGTGAAAACGAGATAGAATCACCATGGATTTTATCACTGAATTTCCAAGGTTAAAGTAGTGAGTATGATGTGATTTAGGTGATGGTCGATAGACTGACCAAGTGAGCTCGATTTCTAGCTATACAAGAAGATTTCAGGATGTGAAGTTGGCAAGGATTTATATTGATGAGAAAATAGTAAGAAATGGAAATCTGGTTACAATTAACTCAGATTGAGATGGATGATTTACCTTGTGGTTTTGGCAGACGTTACAGAAAGTGTTGAAGACGTGATTGGATTTGAGTACTGCTTAACATCCTCAAGCGGATGGACAACGTGAACGTAGGAGTCAGACTTTGTAAGATATAATGAGGGCATGTGTTATCGATTTTGGTAATAGTTATCATTTGAGCATTTGGTGTGCTCCATTTGAAGCGTTGCATGGAAGGAAATGTAGGTCGCCTGTTCTATGGGTAGAGATTGGAGAGATTAGTTTGACTGGACTTGAGTTAGTACAAGAAATGACTGATAAGATAGTGTTGGTAAAAGAAAACCCTTAAGCGGCGAGAGATCATCAAAAGAGCTATGCTGTTAATAGGTGTAAGCCATTAGAGTTCGAGGTGGGAGATCATGTGTTATTAAAGGTGTCGCCATAGAAGGGCGTAATGCGTTTTGGAAAGAAGGGTAGGTAGCACCAAGATATATAGGACCGTTTGAGATCCTTAAAAGGATTGACCTTGTTGATGATAGATTGAGGTTGCCTAAGGAGTTGAGTTGTGTACATGACACATTCCATGTGTCAAATCTAAAAAAAATGTGTTGGCAGATGCTAGTCTGCATGTGCCATTGGATGAGATCAAAGTTGACAAAACTCTTCGTTTTGTTGAGGAACCTGTTGAGAATAGTGACCGTGAAGTTAAGAGGTTAAAAATGTAGCAGAATTATGGTAGTTAAGGTTTATTTGGGCTCAAAGCGAGGTCTTTAGGACTTCAGGTAAACTGAGTATCCACACTTGTTCGTTGAGAACAGGATCATTGGGAGTTTTAGTTATAGTTGGGTACGTAAGGTTTCTTGTAGACCTTATTATGCCCTTATATGTGTTTGTGTGATTTTGGTTAAAGTTATTTTATGAATAAACTCGAATCGAGCCGATTCTTAAAAAACATTGGGCTTTGTAACAACTTATAACTTGGTTTCAAGACAGTTCTTGTTTGATGAGTTGCGAGACCGGGTTGTAAATGACGTTGTTACACAACTTAAGGTTTTTGACGAGTTTCCTCGATGACGGGCGAGGTTGGGGTAGTTGGATGTTTCTTTTCGTTTGGAGCGGTTATGCTACTATGCGTACCCTTTTGTGGGCAGGCAAAGTTGTTAGCAGTAAGATATCTTGTAAAAGTTAGTTGGAATTCAAAGGGTAACATTGAGTTAACATGGGTATGGGAGGACTATTTTAAAGATAAGTATCATCGATTAATTGTTTGGTAATGATAGAGTTAAACCTTTTGGTTAAATCTCGGGATGAGATTTCCTAAAAGAGGCGATACTGTGACAACCATGACTTGAGCAGGTTAGTCAAACCGTTAGTGTTAACTTATGAATCTGTTGTAATGTATGGTTTATGTGTTTTTTTATGCGTTATGTGGATTATGTGAGAGTTGGTAATCAATCCATTGAGCGTGATATTTGTTTTTTTTTCTCTCATTGGGTATTGGATTGGTGATGGATTTGTTTGTTCATTTCGTTCACTTTGGTGCAGGAAATGACTTTTGTGGTTTTGGCGTTTTTGCGTTAATGGTGTAAGTATTATTACGTATACGTATTTATGTGTTAGTTATGTTAGGTATGAATAGGTGTTAATGGTTAGAATAAGAATGAAATATGAATTTCTATTTCTGGAAGTTAGGTTAAAATAAAAATGAAAAGTTATTTAATTTAAAAGTCTAGTAAATTACGTTTAAGTAAAAAGGTTTACCCAAATTATGTTAGGTTTTTAGAAAAACTTAAGGTAATTAAGTAAATAAGGTAATTAAATAATAAATAAATAAAATAAAAATATATATATATATACATAGTATATTCGGCCGGTGTAAAGAAAAAAAAAGAAAAAGAAAAAAAAACTAGTTTGATTCAAATTAGGATTCTAAGGTTATAAATATGGGATTAAGTAAAACCTAAAACACTTTTCCTTCCCCTCTCCCCTAGAACCGGTCGAACCTACTCCCCAAAGAAAAAAAAAGATTTTTTTATCAAGAATCAAGGAGCAAGAACTAGGTATGTTTATTAATCATTGTAATTAGTTATTCTTTAAATTTATGTAACATTAATTATGGTGGAACTAGGGTTTTCATAAAAATTAGTTTTTGTATGATCTTTAATTATGATTAAGATAATTAGGATGAGTGGTAAATTAATTAGGGTTTTAATGGTGCAAGAGTTAGGATTTAATCGCGTAAAATATCGAATTGGAGGTGGGCAGAATTAGGGCTGTCTTGATCAGATGTTATCTCAATGATTGTAAAGTGTTTAGAGGTGATTCAGGTGCCTAAATTATAGTTCAAAGAGTCTATTTTCCAAAAAGTCCAGCCTCGAATGATTTTGAGTTCGGGAGGTCAGTCAAACAGTCCGGGTGAGAAAAGTTGTCAAAGTAGTAAATTCGGGTCACTTTATGCAATTACGAGGTGAAAACCTACCACTAAAATTTGAATATGATATAGTCAACCTATATGGATTTAGTTCTATGTTTATTAAAATCCCCCAAAGGAGAGCTTCTGATTTGTAGTCTAAAGAAATGTTTTTAGGTCCAAATTTAGTGTGCGATCAGATTCCGAAACAGAGTATTAAAATTTTTGATTTTAATTTGGAGGCACTTAAAGTGGAAATAAATTAGTGAAAAAATCAATGGAGATATTAAACTCATGATGTAAACCTGGGATTTTTTGGTAAAATTTATAAAGGTCAATAAGGGTGGTTTAGAAAATGGTAAAGTGACATTAAAATTCTGCGTTTTTCGGGTAAATTGTTGAACATTGGAAAAGTGTGTAAACATGTTGGTTAAGGTTGGGCATGGTGTCGTGGTGACCCATGAGGGTAATTAAACATCTTAGACATCCATCATATGATTGTTACAATGGGCATAAGAAATTGGCTTGGTCACGTGTAACACGTGTATGTTTTGTTGTTTAGATTTGTGCTAGTGTTTGTGAAAGCTGCAAAGCAATCAGGTGAGTTTCATAGGCGCCTTTTTTTCTAGGTTCCTGCGGTGACAATGATGCTAAGAGTATAAATGTTTTAGTTACTGTGATATTGTGTTTTAAATGAAGCAATGGGCTTATATACGTAGACGATTGTATGGTTATGTGCTACTTGCTAATGTGATATGAATGTTGTGCTTGAGCCGTGACCGTCTCAACGCATTGGTGGATTGTTTAGTAGTGAGCGTGACCCGTATCCTCATTTGCTGTGGATTGTTAGTATAGCATGACCGTCCTCATTGCTGTAATGTGATAGTAGAGCGTGATCGTCTCATTGTTGTACATTTTGTTTTTTATGTTGGTGATCATGACGTGAGCGTCTCAAGTGGATTAATGTGATTGCCTGTTTTAGCTTGTATGATAGAGTGTTATAATGTCCTGCTGTGCTATGTTTATTATCACGTGTTGTCCAAAGCAAGTTATCTGCGTGTCTTAAACTACGACTCTCACCAACATAGGTTGAACGTTTTAGGCAAGCATTTTCCGGTGAGCATCATGGGGAATAAGATAGAGAGAAGTGGCTAGAAAGAGACCATAGGATGTCCTCGAGTTAATTGCTTTAATGTCATTAGAATATTTCATTGTTTTGAATTATAGGATACTTGTGCCATGTCTTGCTATTGGCGAGTACTTTCAGTTCATCAATAAAGAAGCCTTTGGATTTGATTAGTCTTATGTGTATTGTTATGACACTTTGTGCCTATTCTTGGCTTATTTATATAGTAGTTACTACAGAAAATTAGTACATTAATACATTTAAGCAAACATAACTTTGAAATTCTACAATGCAAATTACACCACCAAGAAGTAGCATACCTATGGCTCTGCTCTACCGATGTGCTCATTTGCATCATCTCCCCTGTGACAAGATGCTACACAGCTGTTGTTATCAGCGACACGAACTGCAACCAACATTATGATGCAGTGAGCAATAATTAATAGTCATGTGAGAAGAAGCAATGCATAAAGACCTATATAGATGGATACCTCTGTGGTCTTTAAAGAGGCAAGAGTCATGCAAGCTCTAGAAGGTAGGAATTCTCCAGTCAATACGGAGATCTGCATCATGAAAACAGCAGTAGCGTTTTAGACAAATACCCATCAGCATTTAACCTTGTTGCATGTTAATATTTTTGTTTTTAAAATATATTTTCCTTCACCTCCCGGACAACTTGCACAACAGCAACTTGCTTATCAGCATATCCATCAGCAACAACAACAACAATTGCATCAACAACTTCAGAATTTGTGGGCAAATAATAATAAGTAGATGTAAGGTGAAACGGTAAAACATCATGACCACGACAAACATTTTTATTGTCAACAGACATTAAAATCGCCATCTACCTAATTCAGAAAATAAAATTTAAGCTAAAGAAGCTTACCTCCTTGCATGTGATCTTGATTGTAACCTCCGGCTTCTTGTTGATTATCCACACATGAGTCGTTATTATAGCCTCCCCATCCTTGACCTCGGAAATTACGACCACCCCTTCCCCTTGGAGACTCTTGATTGTATCCTCCTACCTCTTGTTGGTTATCCATGAAGGGGGCATTGTTGTAATTTTCCCTTCCACGGCCACAGAAACTGCGGTCTCTTCCTTGACCTATACCCCTAGGGAAACCACCAGGCACATCCCAACTGACATCCTCATACTCATCAGGAGCATAACTGTTTCATATTATTACAACCAAAATCAGTTCATGTCGAGAACATATTCATGTCCTTCTAACTGATTATATCATATGAATATCATAAAAGAGAGGCTACCTTGTGGAGCTCTAGCCCTTCCTCTTCCCCGTCCCCTTCCACCACGACCCCTGCCCTTGCAGTTGGTGATCCCTCTACAAAAGAATATTAATATAAATAAATATACCATGGTCTTATAAATAAAAAAGCATGTTTAACGTGTTATACCTCCTTCATATTCAAACTCATTCGATGGCTTCACTTGGTCAGCCGGCAATGGGGGTTGATACATGATAGCAAGTCAAATGACTAATTGAATGAATCTATAAATTGAATTAAAACGGTACAACCATCATACCAAAGTTATGATCACCAGAAAGCAGCAGTTGAAGTACTACAACTTATGTTCAAAATTCAAAATCAGACTCGATAAAAAAAAATCAACTAACAGAAAACACAAACGATCCAGAATTGTCAAAAACGGGATGTAATCACTCCAAAAAACCATTGATCAATCATAGCTCAAAACGAATTATATGGTTTATTCTTCAATCAAAAAGCAATTAAACTTCAATCTTAACGAATCGTAAACAAATGTTTTTTCTTTTCTTTTTCTTCATTATTGTTATATCATAAACTTATCAAACCAAATACAAATGTACAAAATATTTCAGAGTACTAAGAACTCCCAACAGCCATTTCCTTTTTCCATTTCCTTTTGCTTCTTTCGGTATATGCAGTAGAGCTGCTGATGTAACCAAACCTAAAGTTGTAATTGCCTAATAAAACCTTTTAATTGTATTGGTATAATTACAACATATAGGCAAACGCCACTGGTCCTAGACACTACAACAAAAGGGTTGTTTAGGGACGGCCAAATATTAGGGTCGACATAGTCGACCCTAAACCACACGTGGGACCCGCTTTTTTCAACAAAAAATGCAAAGTCAAAAAAGCGCCTTAGGGACGACATTTAGGGTCGACATTGTCGACCCTAGAATTAAAAAAATAACTTAAATATATAAAATACTTTAGGGACGACATTTAGGGTCGACATTGTCGACCCTAGCATTAAAAAAATAAATTAAATATATAAAATACCTTAGGGTCGACACTTAGGGTCGACAT
>BQNB010138668.1:0-17673 GCA_026074375.1 Tanacetum coccineum
CCACACCAGATAGGTTCATTCAGATAGTAGCATCCATAGAACAAACAAGTGATCTTGACGATATCTCATTAGATGAGATCACTGGAAAGCTCAAGGCATTTGAAGAAAGGATAAAGCTCCGGAAAGGAGGTCAAGTTGAAAGCCAGGAAAACTTACTATTCGTACATGGCGAACACTCGGGAAAAGGAAGGCGATTTAATAAACGCGGAGGTAGATCCAATTTTTCACGAGGAAACTGGCGGAATTTTAGAAATAGAAATAACTCACAAGGAGAAAACACAAACCACAAAGAAAACTCAGATAAGAGTAAAGGTGAGTGGGATTTGAGCAAAGTACGATGTTTTAAGTGTCACAAACGTGGACATCTTAAGAAAGATTGTAGAAAAACATCGACAACTCAGGAACAATCAAACCTTATCTTAGAAGACAATTAATTTTTTAGACAATTACAGAAACTTTACTTATTCATTTATATTTGCAACTTATACAATTCATCTAGCAATTTGGGACAACAGCATGGGCGGATGAAATTCATAGACAAGAGTTGAATGCATATCGTTCTACATTGGAGGCTTTACATGCATCGGGACCTTTAACGTGGGAAAAGGAAACAATGGTAACAGACCTTCGTTTGTCACTCTATATATCTAATGATGAGCATTTGATTATGCTTAAAAACTTATTATCTGCATCTAGTAGTTGTCATCTCTGAAGCACGGAAACGCCTGTTGGGCTGCCGTACCCGTTTGGAAACGCCGTGGGTATGGATACGCCTCCGATACGCCCCCGAAACGTTTCCCTAGTATTGGAAACGTTTCCTATGCCGTTTCCTAGACGTTTCTTATCCGTTTCTGGACGTTTCTTATCACTTGAGCAGATCTGAAAATGGTTAACGTACTTTTCTAGGAAGAAGATGACAGGGTGGTGGAGAGAGAAAAATGAAACTACTCCTATAAAATATATTCTAGAAACCCCACATTCACGTGATTGGTTTTTTATTAAATAAGGGAAAGAGAAAGAAATGAATCCCTATTTAACACTATTTAAAAATCAGTGTATGTGATTGGTTTTTTACTTGTAATTTTTAGGCTAGACTTTCTTTTTAAAAATCACTATAAAAATGTTACTCGTAACATTTAATTATAAAAGTTTAGTAATGTTTAAAAATCATTATTAATGTGTTACATTGTACCATATTTGATACATTGTACCAAATTATATGGTACATCGAACCGAAGTGTATCGAAATGAGCCTACCCCCGCTCGCACCGAACTTTAAAGACCCGCAAATCGCGTTACCGTTTCGCGATTTCGTACCGAAACGTTCCGCGTTCCATGTGACTTTGGTCTGATGTAGTATTTTTGGAGTTTACATTTACATCAATATATATATATCTATTTTGGATTTTCTTTAATATATTTTTAATTTTTTATAGATTTTTATTGCCGTATCTATGCCGTTCCCGTATCTTGAATTTTTGATTTTTGCCGTTTCCCGTTCCCGTATCATCCCCGTATCCTTTTGCCGTTCCCGTTTCGGTGCTACATAGGTTGTCATGATAGGTGACAGGCAAACCGTTTGGTAAAATTCAATTTTTTTTCGTTGACACCCTTCACATAATTGTAAGAAGTTATAATATTAGTCACATGTAACATAACATAAGGTTATGTTATTGATTCCATTAACTGGATCATATTAGAACTCGAGGTTCTAATTTATTTTATATTATCGTGATTCAGTTTAGGAATCATACAGGTATGGAGCGAATTACTCAAAATACAACGAGGTGGAAACATAACAAACTACATGATTCCACACTAGGATCATTCCGAAACTAAAGAATACTTATACAAATAATAATACTTCAATCAATGACCCAAGTCCCTAACCTTACATTTGTATTAACCAATAGATTGGTGAGAAAACAGTGTAGGCCCAGTCTACTACGCACTGTCCCGCTACAAAACCATTAAATGTGAAAGTACATGTACCAAATACCTTTGATGTCATCACATAACCAATTGCAGCAGCCGCTGGAGATACTCACAGTTTATATTTGTAGCAGACCTGTAACAGATTGTAGCAGACCCATTTCACCGTCATTACAAAAACACTTGCAGTAGACTGTAGAACTGCAGCTCACTCACAAATCACATTTCTAACAGACCATGCAGCAGACCCTTGTACCAGATTCTTTATACTTATACCAAACATACTGACGCACATTTTACTTGGACTTGCAACAGATAGAACACCAATATAACAGATTAACAAAAAGTTAAAGTCGTCAAGGCAAATTCAATCTGTTTAGGAGAACTAATATCATATTGCATCAACATTTTATCTATCTACCTATAATACAACATAAACTATATATAAAGACAGCCCAAAAGTAAATTGAATGACTAGAGTCCTTACCACCATAAATTACGAATCCATTACAGACACTAGTGTTGGTTTGGCATAAGCAGCTGATCCCAATGGAAGTTCCCAGTAAAAATATATAATACGACACAATTACTATTGGTGAAGCAACATAGATGAACATGTTAGGAAATTTCGAGAAATGCATGTAGTTCAACAATCCATCCTACCTCTTAGCCACCTGAGTAAACAAAAATTAATCCATCACTCGATTAGATAATGATAGAAGACTTTCAAGGAATGGATGCGCCTACAAGTGGCAAAATACGCAGATCAAGCAGGTTCAATTATGGGCCCAAACAAGTCTTTATGGGTACTCATGCCGATCCACAAACATTTTTTACAAGACTAACAAAATTTAGATAACTCTAACCCCACTCAGCCAGTTTTCTAATTTTAGGCATTGGCTTGTTATTACGACCAATAGATAAAACATTTTAGGCTCACCTGGTCTTGGAAGAAAACCAGTTTATCAAGCTACATAAACGATATAAGAGGCCCGCCTATCAATTTAGATAGAACGTAGCAAGAAGACGCGCCAGCAGTAGCAGCAAAGACGATGAGAGCTAATAACATTTTTATTAAATTAATTTTTATGATAATTAAAAAATACTATCGCATTAGATATACTGTTAAATACAGTTGTAAATTAAAATTACAATAAAAATTAAAAAACATAAACTAAAATGTTATTACTTATACAATCAAAAATTAAAGGCATCTGTCATTTCTATCTCAACCAAGACACTTGTTTTAAATTTCTCCCCACTCAATGGCTCGACGTGAGAAAGACCATTGGTTCGTATCGCCGTTTCCATATTCCGCTTAACGCGTTTTAAAAAGACTACGAGGGTCCAATGAGCCACTCTCGTCCATGCGTTTGACTCTATCGTAAACGCCATTAAATGCAGCAATTCTAGGACGAATCAAATTATCTTTGGCGTTGATGGCATCGTATCCTCGGATCTTCTCCCATTTCGTTCTCAAAGTATGCAAGAACCTCCGACCAAAACCCCATCATGTTCATTGTGTTTCCTCTATTTCCTGACATGTCGTATCACGCGATCTCTTCCGCTGTTGTCCATGGTTGTGACGATGTCTTTCGATTACGCTTTGGAACGGAAGCCGAACCGGTAGACATGATAAATAAAGATGAAAAGTATAAAAGTGGTTTGAATATATTTATAAAATGATGAAATGAATGGTATTTGTTACAAGTAATGCCCGTCATTGGTATAAGTAAAACCGTAAAACATTTATTGTCTTCCCCTTAACATATTGTACACAACTTTAAGAACGTAAGGATTATTGTATGGTTTACCGATCTAATGTTATACTATTTGTAAGTACTTTGATAGATTAAATATATATTTATTTTGAAACAAATTAAAGATTAACGCCAAATATAGCCAACAAAAATGAGTCGTGTATGAATTTAACATTGTGCATAAAGTCGGATGAAGTTTTATATATATATTTATACATTAGATTTGTGAAAATATAAAATGCCCCAAAATAAATGTTGTTAGTATAAATTTATTAAAAAATATACAGACACAAAATCTACCATAAATATTCATGTAAACTTTTAATCGTCGTAGGTACGAGTGTATCTATCAAAGATTACCCGCAACATGTATATGTACAAAGAAAAAAACTTTGGGTAAACCGTTGACGGCACATTTACTCATGAATGTCACACAAAATAACCACGACATGGTACACACGAAAATAATCTGTAGGTAATATGGTGGGTATATATTTACCCACAAATCACCCACATAAATTTACCCACAAAATGAAAAGGGTGTTTGTAACCAGTGGGTAACATAAATTCACCCACGACATCTCCCACATCAATACCCACGAGAATTCGGTCCATGGTTAATCTATGGGAAATATTTTAGCGGGAACAATTTAGCCGATTACAGCGCCTAATTGATAAGCTATATGGGCGATTTTTGTTGGTAATTACGAGGGATATTTCATGGGAAGATGTTGATGATTTATTATTGTTTATAGTTGTGGGTGAGTTGTGGGTAATCTATGGGTAATTAGCCACAAAGTTGTATATGTGGGTATTTTCCGTGTGTAATTGACAGGATTCTTGTAGTGTTTATTTTATCTTTAATGCATTAATTGTGTGTTTATTTAATCATTTAATTATCTATTGAACTTGTAAACATAATTGTTTAACTTAAAATCATTACAATAGTAATGAGAGTGTAACTGTGTATTGATCATTTTCGCGACGCTATGTTATTTTACGCATTGGCCATGATCGAAATCCATATTTTTCTTGCTTGTTCATGTTGTACACGATTTTCAATTGTGGAATTAACCGAACCCGCGAGCAAACCAAGAAAACCGATGGATAATACTAACCGGGTATCCATCGGGTATTGGGGCGGATACGGGTTTGGAAATTATAAACGGGTGCGGGTACGGGTTCACTAAAACCCGACCCAAACCCGACCCATTGCCATCCCTAATTAAGGGGCTATACCAACACAAGCTACATTTCCTCACCATTAGCCTCAATGTTCTTCAATAGCTACATCCTCATTGAAAGAACATATAAGCCAAGAGGGTAAGGCATCACTTGGTTAGGAACACACTCCCTTAATCAAAACCATCCTATCCTCCTATGAGAGTATACTGAGGGGACCAAGAAGGTCCATCTTTCATACAATCTCTATTCCCTTCATCATATATTGTCCGCCAAGCCACTACCCTTCACAAGAACCAGCCCTACCTTATGGTACATACCTCTGAATTAGACCTCTCTCTGCATTAGTCATGTATCAACAGATTCCTCCCAAGGCCAATACTGGGATACAATAAGAATACAAAGAGTACAGTCACACCAAAGGTACTCCAAGATACAAGGAACTGATAACTTGTGTGGCCTGCAGAATATTGGACCATTCGATTCCAATACATGATATCAAAATTCAAGACAGTCTTTGTAATACCTGCCATCCAAACACCCCTTTATCCCTAACTTTTCAATGTTTGAACATTACTTGCCATTCATTTCCTGCAGTTTCCACAACATCTGATGCTTTTGTCTTTAGTGACATGAGTCTTGCTCTCACATCCTCAAAGATTAGCTTTGTTAAAGTATCACAATCCCTGCTTTCCTTGTTAAAAATCCTGCCATTTCTCTCTTGCCACACATAATAAACAGTAGCAGCCAAACAAAGCTTACCAATGATATTCCAGATGCTGTTCTGAGTTGTAGTTTCAGCCATATCTTTAATTATGTCAGACCACTTCACAACATTAGTTTTAATTCTAGCTCTTCCTTTCATTATTTTCCATACTTCAGCAACAGGTTTACACTGGAAGAATAAATGTTCATGTGAATCAGGAATCCTTTGACAAAAAGGCAGGATACCACTTTCTGAGGATACCATTTAATTAGCTTATCTTGAGTGACCAATTTCTCTTTGATTGCAAGCCACATGATAAATGTATGTCTTGGGATACATTGTGAAAATCACACCAGTTTATCCCAATGAACTTTATTCCCAAATCTTCTTACATCAGCCCATACTTGATTTGTGCTGAACTTTACCAATTTCCCTTGCCTAGTGACCCACATTAAAGTATCAGGTTCAGCAACAAGTGTAGGAACATGGTAGTTATGCAAGAACTTGTATTTTCCAAACCGTTCAGGTGGCCACTTCCAATTATTGTCATCAATAATCTCATACCAGCAAGGTGAACTTCTCTTTTACTAATGTTTTTGGCTAAAGCTTGATTCCCATCCCATCTATCATACCAAGCAAATATACTTCTTCCATTGCCCACCTTGAATCTGATATGATTTTCCACAAAATTCCTTAAACTCGGTATAGTCTTCCAACACCAGCTATCAGTTCTATAAGATTGAATATCCCACACACTCCTTTTAAGTTTTATTGTGTTAATCCACTTAACCCATAAAGACTCTTTGTTTTCTGCAATGTTCCATAAGTGCTTTATAAGTAAGGTTTTGTTCCACATTTCCAAAGGTTTGATCCCTAAACCACCTTGCTCCTTAGGCATACAAACATCCTTCCAGGCAACCTTTGCTTTCCCCCTTGTTAATTCTCCATTGCACCACAAAAAACCTTTAAAAAGAGTTTCAATTTCCTTTATCACAGTTGTGGGAATTTGGAAGACAGATCCCCAGTAAACTTGCATAGAAGACAGAACTGAGGCAATCAATTGACCTCTTCCAGCATAGGACAAGCTTTTGTTCTTCCAATCACCTAATTTTTTCCTGACTTTATCAACAAGGCTCTTACAGTCCTTCACTCCTATTTTCTTATCCATCAAAGGAACTCCAAGATACCTTACAGGGAGTTTACCAATCTGAAAAGGAAGGATACTAAGAATTTCATCCCTCAATTCTTCATTAAGGCTTCCACAAAAGATTGTGCTTTTACTCATATTAGGATGTAGCCCAGATACATTACTGAACTTCTCAAGAGCCCTTTTGATTGTGCTAATTGATATAGTATCCCCATGGCTTAAAACTAGCAAGTCATCAGCAAAGCACAAGTGGGTGAGTTTAAGCTTTTTACACCCAAAGTGATATTTGAAGTTTCTTTCCTTAGCAATCTCATCTTTAAGAAAGGTTCAGAACCTCCATAATAAGAGTAAAAAGGTAAGGGGATATAGGATCTCCTTGCCTCAAACCTCTTCCCCCTTTAAAGTAACCAAACCTTTCACCATTAACACAAATAGAGAACTTAGGAGTAGAGATACATACCATAATCCACTGAATCATAGAGCTAGGAAAACCAAAGTTATTTAATATTTTCTCCAAAAAACTCCAACTCACAGTATCATATGCTTTATGAATGTCAATCTTCAAGGAGCATCTTTTAGGGCCATTCCTACTATTATAACCTCTGAGAAGCTCTTGAGTGAGAAAGATATTATCAGTAATAGTTCTTCCAGGTAAAAATGCACTTTGGTTTTGATCAACAAGCTTGTTAAGAACAGGCTTAATCTTGTTTGTTAAAATCTTGTTGATACACTTGTATACCACATTGCAACAAGCAATTGGTCTAAAGTCGGTTACTTTAAGAGGAGTTTGCATTTTGGGGACCAAAGCAATAAGGGTTGCATTTACTTCCCCTAATAGTTTACCAGTTCTGAAGAATTCTTTGATAGCTTTGTAGAAATCATCTTTAATAATCTCCTAAGCTTTTTTGAAAAACTTTGAGGTAAAACCATCAGGACCAGGGGCCTTGTTGTCATCAATGTCAAAAAGAGCCTTTTTAATCTCATCATTATTCACTTCTGAGCACATATTCTCAGCATCCTGACTATCAATTTTAGTGAATAAGCATTTATCATCATCTGCCATAGCAATAGCATCAAAAGTTATTCCAAGAAAACTTTCAAAATGCTTAGCAAACTGGACACCCACTTGATCTTTTTCAATCCATCCACATCCATTATCTTGTGAATTTTACTTCTATTAATCTTCCCTTTTAAAACATTGTGAAAATAGGCTGAGTTTCTGTCCCCTTCTCTTAGCCAATCCACTTTGACTTTTTGGCAAAGTAACTTCTCTTCATCTTGTGTAGCCTCAAGGTATTCAGCAAGCACCTTGACCTCATCCTCTCTAAACTTCTTATTAAAAGGATCTTTGTCAATTCTAGCTTGAGTCTCAAACAGCTTGACTTTCAAGTTTTCCACTCTTGTAAACAAATTTCCATTTTTCCAATTTAGTTTGTTTAGGATAGGCTTCAGGCTCTTAAGCTTGTACCAGCTGATACATAGCATGCCCATTGAAGTTCTTTTCCCAATTAGCCCTAACAGAATCACCAAACTCAACTTTTTCAGTCACATAGTTAGCCAATCTAAAGGATTTATGGGCTTTCTTCACAATATCGGGACAGTTGAGGATATCAGGACTATGGTCTAAAATGCCATATGGAAGAAAGTTAGCATTTGCATTTGTATGACTACTTAAGAATTTGTTGTTGCACATCACTCTATCCAGTTTCTTCAGTACTGTTGCATTTGGATTCTTTAAACTTTTTGTCCATGTGTATTGAAAGCCAGAGCTGCATAAATCCTCCATTTCTATTTCATTCATGCAATCCTGGAAGTCTTTCATATCCTGAGTAAAATGTGACATTCCTTCAGAGTGCTCATTGGTATTAAGAGTAACATTCATGTCACCCATAATGACCCATTCCACATCCCCAAAGAGTCTCTTGTAGATACAAAGATCTTGCCATAATTCTTTCCTATCTCTTCCATAGTTTGCAGCATAAATGAAAGTGCAGAAAAATTTGATATTTGATTTGAGGACTTCCACCATATAACACATAGTTTGTCTAGTACTCTGTATGAGATGACATTGCACACTATCATGGTTCCATCCTACTATAATTCTGCACCCCTTTTTGCTCATATCAAGGTTATGCTGCCAATTCCAATTCCCAAATATCTTATCACAAACTTTCACTATTCTATCCTTTTTCATATGAGACTCTAATATTGCACATACACAAAGTTTCTCATCCCTGATTAACCTTTTTACTTCATTCTGCTTGGTCAATTTACCAAGGCCTCTAATGTTCCAAGCAGCAACCTTGCAATCCATTTAATTACAAAAGATGCCATTTCTCCTACCCCTGACTTCATTCTCTGTCATAAACTTTGCACTTGCAGATTTGTCCACAAAAACATCATTCTCATCAAGTTCAATCTCTTCTTCAAAAACCACATCCCTTTTGTTATTTTCCCAGGCTTTATCCCTTTGATCCTTGTAGTATTGAATCATTTCCTCATTCCATTTGCCTGTCTCACTTAATGGTGGATCCTGTCTTGTTGCTACAAACTTATCAATACTTCTCATCCAATTAGTTTTTGATCCCTCATCACTAGTATCTTCCTCATCAACTTGCAGTGGAGCAAACTTATTGGCTGTAGTTTTAATTGCAGACACAATTTCATCTTGGACAGTCCATACTTTCCTTGGGGACATATTATTCATTTCTTCATTCTTGTTTTCTGCATTTTTTGTTGCTCCATGTTCCTTATGATTAATCACAGCTCTATATACCATACCTTTATCCCTTCCTTTGTATGCATTATTGTTTATTGTATGAATCCCTTGTTGCTTTTTTCACCAGCATCATTTGTTTTCCTGAACCTCATTCCTTCATAATTCAGTCCTCCGTTTTCCTTTGTATGCATTATTGTTTATTGTATGAATCCTTACCTTTAAAAAGGTGCCAAAAAGAGCCCATGAATTACCAAATGGGTAAGATTTGCCACCCCTACTCTTAGCCATACTCACATAGCTAGCATTAGTGCTACCATTGTTAGCATGATGATTCTCATTATTAGATTTTACCTTGACTGTTTTAGTATTAGACACCTTGATTACACTTCAATAAGCACTCTAGGATACTTAAGAGCAGCTGTACCATATGCATTTGTTATACCGCAAAAGCTGATTGGCAACCTAACTCAACAACTTCGGTTGACGGGGCAGGTTGTGACTGGCTTACTACATTTCAAACTATAAGCTCATACGGGGCGCTTGGCTATGTTTAAGTCTACTGTGTTATACTTATACATAACCAATGTGTATAGCATATGTTGAATAGCTAATTCCCAATCCTATAAATATACAAATAAGCTCTATTGACTCTATTAGTCTTCAACTCATACCCTCTGTAGCAATCGTAAACAGGGGCGGACTTGGCTTATAGCACGGGTATGCACGTGCATAACCTCCGATTCGACGGGCTAGTGTAAATTTTTTATTTTTTTTTAAGAAATATACTTAGAGTGCATACCTTTCAAAAATACCGAACTTGAGTGCATACCCTATTTTGAAATCCTAGGTCCGCCACTGATCGTAAATCGTATTTTATTTTTGGTGACTTTTTATTTGTTAATGATATTATCAGGTTTCTGGAGCTGAGATTGTAAAAATGATTGTATACATGAAAACAAACGACGCTGAAGTTTATATTTAAGTTTCACGAATTCGAGAGCCACAGGTTCAGAATCTTTTATTAACTTGCCGTGTTGATTTAACTGCCATGAACTATTTATACTACATATTTGTTATTTATATACTCGGAATATCTTATAACAGGTAACATTGCACTTTACAAACTATTCACTAAAAAAGGAAAAGAAACAAAGCACGTAGTCACTTGCTGCAACTATTCTGACACTCACATTTAGGTATGTCTTGCTTCTTCTTCCTCCTTTGCTTCATCAAATGGTTTTGGTTAGTGACTTTATATGTGATTTATATGAGTGGATTAGGGATGTGCACTCTCTAGATGTTTGCTTCTTTGTCCGTAGCAAGACCTTCTTTTATTTAGTGCAAGGGACTTTTAACAACTGATGCGTGATCCTTCAACAATTGACATTGGTAAACCAAAAAATTTAGATTATAGGTCAAAACAAATATACTTAGCATAATGCATTTATACATGTCACAATTAACAATCAGCACAAGTCATTTACATATATGCAGATAACAAACATATATATTTGTGTTGTGACCCTGTTAGGAGAACTGAAGTGAGCTTTAAGAGGAAGAGACATGTTTAATAAATACTTTCTATACCCCTGTTACAAAAGTTTATGAGCACATGAAGCTGATATGTCACAATTAATAATCAGAAACAAGTCATTTACATATATGCAGACAACAAACATATATATATATATCTGTTGTATTTACACATTGCAGAATTTATAATCAGCACAAGTCATTTATATAATCTTTACTTACGACCCTGTTAGAAGAACTGAAGTGAGCTTTAAGAGGTCGTCCACTAGAAAACAGAAGAAACATGTTTAATAAATACTTTCTATACCCCTGTAACAAAAGTTTATGAGCACATGAGGCTGATATGACGAATACATGCACTTGATCATTAACAACGGTGTAGCATAGACTGCGATGAAGGATGTCTCCTTGCCTATTCAGAAAATGATCAAGTGCATGTATTCGTGATATCAGAAAATGTAGATAAGTCCAGGCACACTCCTTGCACCAGGAAAATAGATATGACGAATACATGAAGCTGTTACAATGCTAATATGAGAAAATAGATATGACAAATACATGAAGCTGATACTGACATACCATTTTCTCCTGCCTATTCAGAAAATGTAGATAAGTCCAGGCACACTCCTTGCACCAGGAAAATAGAAACTATCTTCAGAAACTAATTTCTTTGTAGTTAATACAGTTTGCTATTATGTTCCCAGGCATACAAGCATTTCACTTGCAATAGATTCAGAAGCTAAAGTCTAAACCATGCAACTGTAAAGGCACACCAACCCCTTTACGCATTCACATTTTACAACTAACGACACAAGTATATACCTAAACTACACCATTAACAACATCATAAATTCACACCTGTAAGCAGTGTCTTAAGTGTATAACAATATTAAAGTAAACTGCAAAAAACTGCTACTTTTGTTTGATCCCATGTAATTTTATTCTTTATTATTCATTGTATCTACAATTCAAGTTGAATGATTTGCCATTGTATGTTTTTTTAGTAGGAGTTACAGAAAGCTATAGAAAATGGCGACTTTGATAGCATCGACTCGCGTGATACGGAGGCAAGGATGTTACAACAGCCGTAAGAAACAATGAATGACCCCATCAGATTATGAACAACACTTTTGTATAAACGTCAAGTGTTCAAGCCTTTTTACTATATTCAGGCATGTTAACATTGTATTAGCAATTTTTACTATGTAAACAATGAATGACCCCATCAGATTTTTTTTAATTTTCGACCCAGTTAGCAATAATTTCTTTTAATATTGTTATGCTTCTTGGTCATTGCAGAGCTTCACTGTCAATGTGCATTTTGATAATAAAGATTTTAAAGATTTGACAATGGTAAGAAAGCTACTGATGATTGTTCAAGGTATGTATATCTGTTTTCTGACTATTCGATTAATATTAATAGTTGCGAATAAGACTGATAACTTGTTTTTTTCCTTTGTGGATTGTTGTTGCTCATATTAAAGGAAATTATAGTATCTTAAGGAAGGCTAATGGATTGGATAATTTTGAGAAGGATAGTGGATTGGATATTTCGGGTTGCTGTGAACCAAACACACTTATGAACTATCTGCAGGAAGCAGGAAACAAAGCACATCTAGTGTATTGGCAAGAATGTGCAACCAACTCTTGTCTAAACACTAGCTATCATCAATTTGCAATTGGTCTTGGAGACTATAAAGATAAGGCCCGTAGGGTGGAAAGCCCTTCATTCGTGGTTAGTTTTTTAATCATTGTTTGTTAGTCATGATAAACATTTAATTCTTAGCATCTAGTCTTCTTCTAATACATATTGTTATGTTTTTTACTTCTGACATTGCAGAACTACAGTGATAATAAGGGCAACGGTTATAACGACAAGTCTCAGCCATGTGCCACCTATATGCGGCCATCTCCACCACGCGACAAACCATATGCTAATAAAGCGGGGATCTGCTCTTGCTGCATCATGTGATGCCGTTTTCCATGTCATAATCAGTGGTTGAATTTCCTTGTTTTTTTCTTAATATTCTGCTATAGACTTGATTATGGTTTAGACTAGTTTTTACTCAACTTGGGATTTGTCGTCGTGAATGATAATATATTTATGTGCTTGGTCTAACTAGCTTTGCTTCAACAAGTATATATCTCGTTATCATTTGACTAGCCAATGCTGATTTTCTCATATAAGTCTGCTAGCTCTACTTACTGGTTGGGAAAGCTTATTTAGACATCTTACTTTTGTCTAAACCAGTAGTTCATTAGCTCAAGAACTATCAAAACACAACGCAGATGACAGAACTTAGATGCGGTTAACGGTTTCTTTCAACTAAATTGAACCTTTTTCAAGTAAGGTCCAAAACAGATTATAGAAACAGCTTTAGGGGTGTTTGGGATTTCATACTTTTAGCTTATGCCTTATAACCTATGAAAAACACAAACTTCCCCTACGTGCATATTTCAATCCCAGACTCCTCAACTAAGCTGATAAGCCTAAAATGTTTGTCTAGTAATCCATCCCAATTGTTTTTTTTAATGCTACCAGATAGAGTGCTGTAAAACTTTGACCACAAGGTCAAGTAACAAGTTGAGATTTGGATATTTGTTTATAAACCTAGAAGAAGGTTGAACAACAAGTTTGTTCCCATCTATTATGTACCTTTATCGTATACGTCATGCATACCATCCCGATTACCGATTCGTAATTTGTTCATCTGATTATTTTCAAATGTGTATCCGACATGGCGTGCGTCTCTTTTAACAAGTAATACATCTGTACGAATCATTCATTGCCTTTACTCTTCTAATCGTTATCTGTTGGAAACAAGAAAAGTATCGGTCAATTCCAAGTTGTAATAGTCGTAGCCCGTAGTTTAACATATGATTAGTCTAGTAAGCTAGTCTGGCCTAAGGCCCATGGAAAGCCCGTTAAGGCCTATGGCCGGCCATGTATGTAAGTTATATACCTTATCCATGCCTTGGAGAGGGTGGTTAGTTAGTTGTTTCATTTTCACATTTTCACACACTTAATATCCATATTACTTTCTCTCTCTAGAAACTTTCCAACCCACTTCTCTCTCTAGTTCTTGCATAATATCAAAGATTACTAGTATTCTTCAGAACTTATGATTCAACAATGGCCATTTTCCAGAGTTTTCACCGACACCCAAGTTACCAATTCGGTAACATGCCCCTTCATCCAGTAATAGTTGGAACTTGCTGATATGTTTCCCCTTAATAGTGGCTTGGACACGATTCCCCTTAACATGGACGGACCTTAGTGGAGACCGGGGAGGGCCACGACCCTCCCAAAACATTGAGATTTTAGTTATATTTGTTTAAAGTAAATGCAATTTTGGCCGTCCCAAATTAATTGATATAACGCTCGGCCCTCCCAATAAATTTACCCAAGTTCCGTCTATGCCCCTGAAATGTATATAAAGATAATATGCAGTTTATTATTTTACAAACCATTATTCAAAAAATAAATAAAGCTCACTTTATGAAATATGTAGAAAAGGATTACTTGTTCATCTTGCAATACTGCATCTAAACTCCACATTTCATTCGGTTTTCCTAAAGGGTGAGATTTCCAAATACTAACGCACCTTACCAATATTTTAGTATCATCCTCGGATCAAGGTCACACAATTGAGTGAGATTCTGCTCCATTTCTTTTGATTCAAACACAAAGATAAAATTCAGTTATATTTCAGACATAAACTCATTATAATTATAAAATAAATATAAGAATGCAATTCAAAATGACAATTATTTAAAAAAAGCAATTAAAAGGAAAAACTTTACATTAATAGGATTATTAATTTGAAAAACAAATTGTGATGGAAGAATGTGAGTACTTCTGTGTGTATGAATACAACTATTTATACTGTATGGATTAGGTTAAAATGTTGATTAGAATTTAAAAACACTCATTCATAGAAAAAGGAAATGAATTATGATTGATAGTAATCATCCCAAAAATAGTTATTTTGTCAAATAAATTTCATATTGACAGTAACAAAACAAATCACTGACAATAATCATCTCTAAAATGAATCATTAGACATTACACAAATATTCTCTTTCATAGCACAATGTTTAAAATTGTGAAACATTCCTAAATTAACTGATTTTCAAAATATCATTGAATAACAATCATCAAAGTATACATCGAAATAATCAAATAAGATATGGATATCTATAATCTATAACATAATGAATTAAGATGGCATATCGAATAATCTTAATTATTAGTTGAATACCTGGAAAATTGATTAGGGTTTTCGTGTGCATAAACTTTGGGGATTTTATGATATTGACGAAGTTCAATCATCATAAATCGTTTTTGATTTATGTTATGTTGATATTGTTGCATGATGGTAGAAAACGCTGGCGGCTTAATTACAATATTTTGTTATGTTTATTTTTTGATGGAGGAAAGTCTTAAGGCTAAATTAAAGGATAGGGGTTGACTATCGAATTTTGGAGAATAGGAGACGATTTTATGGTAACAATTAAATGATAGAATGAAAAGAATGCTCTCAACCGTTGATTATTGAGGTATTATATATTATATATTATATATTATATATTATATATAGATTTAGATAAGTTATTAAAATCCCATGATTCACTTCCTAAGGTATAAATACTCATATCATGTCATCTTCTTCTTGACAGTTAATCAACTAATTTATCATAATTAACAGCTTTTGTTACCATGGCATCTAAGTCCAAGAAGGATCAAGACACTGCATACACGGTTAGCATGTTACTTGTACTAGAAAACTTTGATCAATATATTTCTTTATAACAGAATTAACCAACTCTTTATATATTTTTTTCTAATATCGTTCTATGTTTTTTTTTGTTCTTGATCATTGCGCGTAGAACTTCACTATCAAGGTCGATGTTGGAAATAATTGGACAAAAACGGTGGAAAAGGTTCTGAATAGCGTTAAAGGTATGTATATTACAGTAGGTTTGATGTTGTTCTTGTAATTTTCCCTAGCTAATAAGGTTGATAATTAACGTACATGCTCGTTTTTGTGATATTGAAGGAGTAACTAGTTTCCGAATGGAGGATGATGGAAAGGTACATATATCGGGTTACATTGAGCCAAAAGTACTTCTGAAATGTATTCGGAAAAATGGAAAAAATGCACATCTAGTGCATTGGCAATATGGAGAATGTGAAACCAACTTGTATCGAAATGGTTATGGAGGTGGCTATAGTAATGGCAACGGTTATAACAATTACTACTACAGTCATCAGCAAGGTGGTTACGGAGGCTATAACAATAACGGCAACAGCTATAACTACAATCCTCACCCACATACCACCCATGTGCCATCATATCCACCTCGTGGCGATCCATATGCTAATCATGATGGGAGCAGCTCTTGCTGCATCATGTGATGTCGTTTTTCATGCCAGAATATTAGTACTCCGTAATTATTTTCCTAGTTTGTTTGTTTTTGTTTATGTTTTGTTAAAACATTTGATGATGGTTAGCAAAGAGTGCTCTAGCTAGTTGACTTTTTTCAAGCTAGCTAAGTAGCTATCACTTTTACTTTCTACTTGCAAAAAATATCAATGCAATGCGTTTTATGGAGTTACATATATTTGCATGTTGCTATGTGTTGGTGATTTTGCATCACCAATATGATTTAAGTGTAATGGATTGACTTAGTTGACCAATGTGTAATCGTGATAAATGTTTAACAAGTCAGGGTTGTGCGGAGTGCACACTTGTATGACGTTATTATGATTATCATTCGGGGGTGAAGCCCTGGAATCACGAGGGTCCGGGGCAGCGCCCCTGGTAGCAAGGTCCAAAGGGCGGTAGCCCCTAGCAGGGTCCAAGGGGCAGAGCCCCTGGCTAGGGTCGAGCTGCCAGCTTGGAAAAATTTTATTTGGTATAAAGTGCTATGTTAAAAACGCACTTAAAAATAAAATTCTCAGAATTAGGACTTACTTTGCCCGTTGATTTATCTGATTCGGTGGTTAAATAACTGCTATGGCAGTTACAACCGAATATTCAGTTTAGTTGGTCATATATTCCTCATTTATCTCTGGTTCGGTTTCATATAATCAAAAAACATATTCTCGATTCTAATCTGAGTTTTATCCGATTTAAGATTTCGATAGAACCATCGAAATACTTCAATCTGAAAGTGTTTATCCGACTCTCAGATTTCTATGATCATAAATTTTTCTTACAAAGATTGAAGTGTTTGTGATCATGACGACCAGAGAATCTGTAAAGGAAATGACGAGCAAGTTCGATAAGTTGGCAAAGTTTGAAGGGCAGGATTTTCGTCGCTGGCAAAAGAAGATGCACTTTCTTCTTACCACCCTGAAAGTTGTGTACGTTCTGAGTACACCTAGTCCCGAATGGTTCATGAATGAAACTTTGGAGACGACTGGGAAGAGGATGAAGTGGGAGAACGACGACTACATATGTCGTGGTCACATTCTAAATGGTATATCTGATTCCCTATTTGATATCTATCAAAACGAAGAATTGGCAAAAACACTATGGGAGTCCCTAGAATCCAAATACATGGCAGAAGATGCTTCTGCAACGAAGTTTCTTATGAGTAGTTTTTTGAATTACAAGATGGTTGATACCAGGCCTGTCATGGAACAGTATCATGAAATGTTAAGGATTCTAGGACAGTATACCCAACA
>BQNB010138669.1:2403-17673 GCA_026074375.1 Tanacetum coccineum
ATTAATCGGTGCCTAAAACATATCAAGCATTGATTTTTAGTTTCAACATTGTTTGATGTTGGTTATAGTTCTTTCGATGCTAATTTTGTTACAAAATGAGGTGGTTGTTTATTTAATGGTGTTGCTTATGTTATTTTTTCCTTTAACTTTTTTTCTTATAATCAAAATTGAAATATCAAACTCATTCCCGAATATAACCAAGCAACATCAATACAATAATAATAGTCATTACATTCCTTCACATTAATATTATTATTCCCTTTTTCATTCATTTATTTTAACTAAGCACCCCCAAAGAAATTATAAAGTTCGAAATATTAAAAACTTAAGAAATTTTATGTATATCAACCACAAATCTAAGCAACTCATTTTTGTATTAAGAAAAAATGAGAGATTAATTAATAATGCGAATACACCAATCTTTTATAATTTAAATACTTCATGAATTATAAATCGTTAAACAAAACAAATTATACATTCATATTGAAGTTTGAACACTAAACGCTATATTAAAATTGACATGAGTACTTACGTAAAAATAAAAGACCTTTCACGTATTTTTGCAATAACAAACACGCATTTATTCTTTTCTAACAATATATCACACTGCAACTCTGCAACTATAGATTAGAGTAGTTCATGTATGAAACTTCTATAATCACATGTTTTAGAATGGGCCAATGTCATAAAATACCTACGTAGTTTCAAAAATTTCCTGACTTCACCAACGAACTAAATTTCGTTCTGTTTAGACCAACGAACTTTCAAATATTGTTTCGATATCACCAATATTCCAATTTGTTACCGACACATGGCAGTTTTATTCCACGCTGGCAATTATTTTTTTAATAATCTTAGAGTATATTGCATTTTTAGTCCCTGTGGTTTTTGGCCAAATTGCATTTTTGGTCCCTTTGTCTTCTTCACCTTAATACTTTAATGAATATTTCTTTTCTTTTATTTATTTTTTTAAAATTCAACCTCTTTATTTATTTTTTCCCAGATTCTTAACACATACACAAACACAATACCACAAAACACCAAATCAAAAATACCCTGATCCAAAAAATACACAAACACATATTCATTTTTATCAACCACTAAAAAAGCAATAACAATAACAGACATCAACAAAACATCTTTTATCAATTCATCCATCATCACTTAATCACTGTCACTATATATTCACAATGGGGCCAACCACTCAGGCGACAGCAACCACTCGGATGGAAAAACTGGCTGAGATCAGGTTTAGGGAAACAACGCCATCATAGATCCAAAGACGGCGGCGGCCACCCAGTGAACATATATAGATTAAGCGCAGAGGTCAGAGACACGGCATAGGGTTCCCAACAACGTAGAGACGGCGTTTGGCTTGTTAATCCTTGTGGGGTGGACTTTTTATAACCCTGTGACTCGATTTCTTTTAGTTAATCTTTTGCGTAAACCTTTTGACCGTTTGGCTTGTTAATAAATATTTTTGTTTCCAAAAAGAAAACCATTTGGCACATTAGACTCGGAACACATCCCAAGTTAGATTAATGTAGACATGCATGATTAAAAAATTGACCAGAAAGACCTAAGGTTTCTGTATGCTTATCGTCGTATATCTGTTATGCATCTTTGGTCTGTTTAAAAGATGGTATGGAGGCTGCCAGTTATGAACTTGGGGTAAGAAAATGAAATAAAGATCAAATAATGGGTTTTTGTGTTGGATACTTACAGGGCTGAATTAATTTGTCTTTAGTTAGGGAGCATATTTAACCCATAGTTACAGCATTTTAGCATTTTGTGATTCATGATGATGGTCATCATGTAAAAACTTATGTGGATTGATCTTTCTTGTTAATTTATCATATGGGAGCGATAGTATTTGCTGGATCATGTTAAGAGAGTTTAAAGATGATGAAAGAAAAAGATCTGTAGGGAGATGAATGACAAAAGGTGACGTGAATAATTAAAAAATTTAAAAAATTCTGACGGGAATATTTTACTTTAACGGTCATAATTGGTGATATGTACCACATAACTTACAAGTTCGTTGGTTGTAGGTAGGACGAAAATTTAGTTCGTGGTAATGTAGGGGACATTTTTGGAAACTTCGTTGTATTTTATGACACTCGACTCCTTGTAGATTTTATAGAACATCTCAAGATTCGAGCTCGGGCTTGTTTCGTTGCCTTAAGATTTAAGGCTTGCGCTTGGCTCAGGGTTATTTTTTTATAAAAGCTCGAGTTCGGTCATTTGTAAGGGTTTATAAAGTAACAAAAGTTGGCTTCTCGGCTTTACCTCGCTTCGAGCTCGTTTATCTAGAGCTCGTTCGGGACATTTTTGAAACCTCGTTGGCATGTTCTGGTTTAGGCTCACGAGTCTAATCGAGCTTTGTATACAAAGCTCGACTTCGGGCTCGATTATTAAATAAGATCCAATTATGGCTCGAGCTTGTTAAGCTCGGCTAGTTTGAGCATTTTACAGATCTGATCTCGAGTTTTTCACGAGCAACTCGACTCGTTTCCACTAATCGTTTGAAATATAACGTGTTATATATTGTTGGAAAGCTAAGAACGTCTAGTTTAGAAAAAACGGTGAAACATTTAGAATTATGTAGAAAAAGTTATGTTTATTTGACTATTATTTAAGTATTCGAATATTCAAATTAGTGTCGAATCACGTATGATTTCTCATGCAAGTTTCAAAAACGAAAAAAGGACGAAGACTAATTGAAAAAAGTGACTAAAAAGGTTTTTCGAAAGTATATCAAAGTTCATTCGCGATAATTAGATAATTAGATTTTCGTCGCGATGGTGTAATGTTTTTCGCTTAACGATTAACGTTTAAGTAATATTAACTTTTGAAAGAATGGGCTGAAAGTGTGTTTGTTATTTAATAAAAAAAACTTTAATACGGGGAAAACTTTTAGTGTGTAAATGATATCTGCTAATAAATTTATAGCTTGTTCAGTATACTTAGGGTATGTTTGGCAAAAATACTTGTAGCAATGAGCAATAGCTGTGAGCAGTAGTTGTATTCTTTTATAAAAACATTTGGTAATGTAGTTGTAATTATAATGTGTAAACAGCGCTCCTGAATGCGAAAGCTCCTAAATGCTACTTCATGGAGCGTTAGAAAAGGAGCATTCCGAAAAAATAGATAAAGGTACCTCCGGCTTGCGAAACAAACATCAAAATTCACAACACTAAATGCTCACCGCTCTTAAATACTCCTAAAAGCTTTTCACCAAACACATCCTTAGTTGAACAACTCCATGTTTTTTCTCACTGTCTAACAGCAAAAGAAAGAAAGAAACCAGAAAGTAAAAAAAAAATCAATTGTTCTTGGCACTCTTGGTGTTAATATCAGATTGTATAACTCAGATTTCTCAAACATGAGTAAACTACTTCCGTGATGTTTGAGCTTGATTGCTTGTTGTTCCTTACTGTTTTGTTGTCGTTGTGTGTTATCGTTACTGGTCGTCTATGTTATTTAGTTCACGTCTTAATTAGATTTAGCAATGCAGAGTCAGACAGTTCGGCTCATGCTGGTTGGCCTCGAATGGTTGTAGATTTATAAACTATTTCTAGTTCTAATTCTTTTTGTGGTTGTATTTGGATGATGGTCTGGATAGATGTCTCTAATAGTCCTGGTGCTTGATGCCAGCTGCTTTGTGCCTTGCAGAATGCAGACATTGCTGGCTAAAACTTACTTAAAAGTGCTCTTTGCTACTTTTGTTCAAAGTCCCAATATAATGGGTTTATCAGGAAAATTTACAATAAAGAAGGTGAAAGAAAATACAAATAATGTGCCTTTATATGGACTATCTGGTCTTTTCTGGGTAACTATAGTAATTATCCGTTTACCCACAAAAATATGAGTTTGCTACATACATATATTGGTTTAATGCCAATTTACTTGGCACAGAGGCACTTCCCGGGAGACGATGGGTTTTGTTTTGGGAGGTATGTTTTAAAACCTTCGATGAAATGTCACACCCAACGAAAGACTAGGATGGAGTTTTTTCAAACAAAAGAGAAGAAAAAGGATGCTGACTATACTTGATTCAGAATGGTTGTCAAAACTTACAAGAGATTTGTGTTGGTTTGATTAGCCTAACCTCATCGCGTTGTCTGCTCAATCTCATGTGCAAGCACTTTTTGGATATTGCTTTGAGCATCTCCAATGGAATAGCTTTTTACCATTGGAGAGATGAGGTCAACAATAGGTTGAAATTCTTGAACACTTTTTACCAATAGAGATCCTCTTATACTTTGTAACCACTACTTGATAGTGGTCACAACTCACAAGAATATAGCTTAGTGTACCATTCACCGGCTTTGGAATTGAGACCATTGGAGGCATATACTCTCTTTATATCACATTGCCAAGTAAATTGTGCTTACTCTATCACCACCGAACCGATTCTAGCAGAGTGACTGCTAACTTAAATGTCGGCGAGCAGAGCATCAAGTGATGATGCAAGTCATATGTTTTGTCTCTCTTGATTATTAAGGTTTGGGTCGAGTTCATTCAAGACTCTTGTGACAAATTTCCATACAATCAGGACTTATTATGTAGCAGAAGCAAATGATAGGAAAGCCACATTCAAAATTTCACTAGATCAGTGGGTTTCTTTTTGCTGTACTTTGGGGTCTTACGGATCATTAGTGGATGATTAATCTGATTGATTGTGAAGTTTTACCTTTATTTCTTAAATTCTTAAAAAGTAGACGGAGTTTTAGAAAATGAGTTTTGCCAATAATAATTACTAAAATGCTTTTTTGGTAGGTTATCTAACCAAAATGACTGAAACAAACTCGTTACATAATTCCAATAAATAAAAACCTTTATTCATTCTTCTTACAAAATAGTACAATATTACATCATAAAACATCAAAGCATCAAAAAGAACAAGAGAACATAATCAACAACCTTCAAATCTAAGGAACAATCTTGTACCCCTTCATCTTATCAATCCAAGAAATCAAAGAAGATTTAGAATTCCTAAACCCGAAAAACCCATGTTCTTTACTCTTATTCATGGTATCCAACATGCACTCACTACCAAGTATCATATCAACAAACCACCAAACACCAACATCTTCCAATTTAGTAACAACCAATCCTTTCTCCCTCACAATCTCATCCCAAACACCCGCTTTATCCTTCATCATCTCGACCATACTCATCTTCCCAACACTCTCATCAAACCCGCCATTCTCAACCTCAAATTGCTCACTCAACACTTTCCAGAAATGCTTCCATTTAAACACATCACCATTGCAAATATTAAACGCTTCATTTTTGGCATTCGGCTCAACAGCAGCCCAAATATGCTGCTCAGCAATCAAATCTGCATCAGAAGAATCAGAATAATTCTCCCAAGCTTCCTTAGTACCAGGAAACTTAAAAGGCACCCCTTCATGTTTACAAATCGTCGCATAAACACATAACGAACCTAGTATATTCATCATACTATACGGCGAAAACCCAAATATAGTCCCAGGCCTATGAACAGACCAAGTTAAACCTTCCTTTTGTTTAACACCCTCAAACAATATATCCTCCAAAGTATAATAAAAATTAGGTGCATCTAGCCTAGGCAACTCCTCATGGAAAGGTGGATCATGCGCCACCTTTCCATACAGCTCAAACGGGCCCAAATAATGTTTACGGCCCGTTTGCAGCGAAACATGTTGCAACTTTCCACAATTAGGAATAACCACATCCAATACATTCTTAAACATTTTCCCATTAATCTCACAATTCTCTTTTTCAGTTTCTTTATTAGCCCATGTGACATAAAACAAGTGAGTAACATCATTAAGGTTGGATAGTTTGCTTACGGTTTGTTCTGGGTCTGATATATCACACTGGATATATTCGATGGGGTGATCGGCGTTCCAATCGGGTCGTGGGCGACGCGCCACACCGTAAACCTTCCACGGGCCACCCGGGGTGTCCGAGAGTGGAAGGATCTCGGCGAGGCTGTTTCCCACGATCCCAGTTACGCCGATAATTAAGGCCACACTTTGGTATTTTGGTGGGGCCTCATCTTCGTCTAGCTTCTTCTGTTAGAATTAATACAAATAAGAAATCAAACTAATAAATGAAATGATTTGTGAATAAGATGAGTTGAGATATTTACCTTTGCAGCTCCGATTGCTCCAGCCCACCACCAGCTCATGGTGTGTGTGTGTGTGTTTTGAAACTGGATCGGTGAAGAAGGTTGGAGAAGAGAGAGCTGGCAAATAATGTGTTTTGTGTAGACTTGTCAGGACTATATATGATCATTCAAGATTAGATAGATGCTTCTTATTTTTTATCTATTTATTTGGTTTCTATAACAGCGCTATAAGTAACATAACATTCTAACACTAAAAAAAAATTGCAACCATTTTAGCGTCAATTCAGTTTTAACATTTCAACACTAACAGCATCTAGTGTCGTGTTTCAAGAATATGTCTAAAAACTTATGAAGAGGTTCAACAATTCTTTTACCATAGTGAGGAATCATTTCATGTCTAGGTGGTATAAAAAGGTCTAAGATTTTAAAAAGGTTTAAGAATTTATGTACCATGATAATATTTAATTTATGTTTGAACAATTTATAAACCTCAAAAGTTATATCCATAGTGAGAATAGGTTCATGATTTATAAATTTACAAATTTTACAAATGTTATTATAACTTTAAAAAATAAACAAAATAACCTCTTAAACTTTATACCTCTAAACTTTATATTTTAAAATACTAACAATTTCTTTCTTCCGAACAAAGATTTAACATTATCTAATCACATCTCAAATCTACCTGAAAACCTTTTGGTGGATTTTTCATTGTCGGCCTGAAACATGTTATACAACCGAAGCACATCGAAGGTTCACTTGAGCCGACTCCGGGCTACTAAAAGGGTAGTTTTGCTCGAAGGTTCACTTGAGCCTAGGGATGGCAAAAGCACCCGAAACCGATGGGGAAAACCGAAACCCGAACCGGTTGGGTCGGGTTCGGGGACGGGTTGGCGGGTTTGGATACGGGTACGGGTAGAAATATATTTTTTTCTCGGGTACGGGTTTGGTTGCGGGTTCTGGTTATACCCGCCCCGTTTACCCGTATCCGTACCCGTACCCGTTTACCCGAATCCGTACCCGCTTTTATTGCCATTTTTATATAAGGCCAATTTGGGCTCCTAGCCTTTTACAAAATATTTGACTACTCGTATTCTAAAAAAAAATTTCAACCATATCTTGATAATTACAAATAACTAGTCACGCATGACTCTTCAATTCTCGTGTCAGTTCTTTCATCTTCGGAGTTTATGTCTCAAGGTTCTTCTTTTATCTTTTTTATTTTATCTTTAATGCATTAATTGTTTGTTTATTTAATCAGTTAATTATCCATTGAACTTTGTATACATAATTATTTAACTTGAAATCATTACAATAGAGAGTGTAACTGTGTATTGATCATTTGATCATTTTTGCACTTCATACTTAGGCATATTTTTTACACTGTCTATGAACGAAATCATATTTTTCTTACATTGTTCATGTCCAACGAATTTCAATAGCGTAAATAAAAAATTTTTTTTTTTTTTAATAACCGAAATCCGCGGGTAAACCCGAAAAACCGATGGATAATACTAATCGGGTATCCATCGGGTATTGGGGCGGGTACGGGTTTAGAAATTATAAACGGGTACGGGTACGGGTTCACTAAAACCCGACCCGTTGCCATCCCTACTTGAGCCAACTCTGGGATACCAAAAAGGTAGTTTTGCTGGGATTAGTTGGCTCACAATGTTGAGTCAGAAAACAGGTAAATCAAAAGAAAATAATTAGTAATCATCGTGAAGTTCATATACTACGTAATATATAAAAGATTTAATAATGAATCTATTATTTTCGTATATTTTGATAATACTCTATAACATAACTTATAAAACAGAAAAAAATAAAAATATACACGTAGTTTATAAAAACATAATAGATAAGCCCCGTGCGTGCACGGGCATTAAAACTAGTATATAAATGATATAATATTATTATTTTAAAAATATATATATATATATCAAGGTTATAAATAGCGTGAAGCGTGGCGTAGCGGCAATAGCACGAACGCCCCAAGACTTTAGCTGAGCGTTGCGTCATAGCGTTATTAATGGCGAGACCCAAGGCCCAAAAAATATTTAAAGAGTGGACAATATTAGGATTAGTTGGCTCACAATGTTGAGTCAGAAAACAGGTAAATCAAAAGAAAATAATTAGTAATCATCCTGAAGTTCATATACTACGTAATATATAAAAGATTTAATGAATCTATTATCTTCATATATTTCGATAATACTCTATAACATAACTTATAAAACAGAAAAAAATAAAAATATACATGAAGTTTAAAAAAACATAATGTATAAGCCTCGTGCGTGCACGGGCATTAAAACTAGTATATAAATGATATAATATTATTATTTTAAATATATATATATATATATATAAATAATTAGATTTATTATTATAAAACAAATTATAAATAGAATGTGTGATTGTAATTAAACATGGACCATCATTTTAGAAGAAGACAAAATTATTACTCAACTTTGTTTTTAATCCAGGGTATTTCAACTGGATTTGTGTTGTGTATCGTACGATTTTTGACATGAAAGTAAATTTTGTAGGCCCATTATTCTTATCAAACAAAGAATTTGACTCAAAACAACCAAACACGCCCTAAGTTTGTATAAGAAGAAAGCCAAAGCAAAATCCAACACAATGATATAGTGAGAAAGGGAAATAGGGAGAAAATATAAACATATATACGGCCCCACTCCCATGAAATTTTCGGTGAGAATTTTTTTATCGGTGTGTAACGGGTCCACGTGTGTTAATAACACACCGTTGTTTTAACATTTAAAAGATGTCACGTGCAGCATGTGTGGTCATGTCGTGAGAGCACGTCTTTAGTCATCAACTTCAACTTGGATCCCTTTTCGACTCGACCCAAATCAGATAATTAGCGGGCGAATATCGTCGTGGTCCCAAGATCACATTCAAATACGACTTTTTAAATCGAATAGGTGAGGTTAGAACGTAGAACATCCTAGATAACACATGTTTAATATTTTTTATTTTTCTTCATTTGTTGGGCAAAATCAGTGTATAAGAGATTTGAAATTTTGTTTATGACAGGTCTATTTGTTGTTTGGTCAAAACGAAAATAGTTTAGTTCATGTACAGAGATGGAAAATAAGGTAAAATTGGTGATCATGTCAAGAATCCCATATTAGATGGTTACTTTAACTTTTTGAAAGTTTTTCTTTTTTAATTTTAATTTTAAATATATATTTTTTAATATAATATTTGATCTAAAATATTTAAATGAATTGAGTTTTAAATGTATTTTTTATTTTTATAATTTTCATCAAGTATTATATAACACAAGCAAAAATATTTAAGGTTAAAGTTAAAAAAAAAAAAATTTAAACTCAAAACTAGACATTTGGGACGGAGGGAATACTTCTTTTGTCTTAAAATTATTGTTTTTAAACTTTTTAGATTTTTTTTCACTTTGAGTTTAATTTTTTTTATATAATACTTGCTGCAAAATATATGGATAAATTGAATTTTAAATAAATTTTTATTTTTATAATTTTATTAAATATTATATAATATATTTTTTTAAAAATTAAATTAGAAAAAAAATCAAAATCAAAACTAAGCAATTATTTTAAAACTTGCAAGTTCAATAGTGAGTTGTTAGGCACAGAGGTGAGCAGAAAAACTGAAAAAAATCAAAAATCGAAACCGAATCAGACTAATAATTTAACCGAATTTGCTAAAATCGAACCGAATCGAACTACAAATTCGATTTTCGAGTTGGATATGGGTTTGACAATCTGAATCGAAAATCGAATTTATATAAATATATATTTTTAAATATTTATATATATAAAAAGGTTATTAAAATTTTATCATAATATAAAAAACACTATTTATGTTTGAAATAAATCATTTTTTGCTAAATATATATGTGATTATTATTATTTTTCTAAATAATTGGTGTAATTATTCGGTTTAATCTGAAAATCAAACCGAATTTAAATTCGGTTTTCGTTTCGGTTCGATTTTAGATTAAAAAAAAATAAACCGAACTAATCGAACAGATCAACACCCTAGTTGGGCAAGTTCGATCGAACCCACTCGAATACATATGGGTGACATCAGGTCCATTTACCACCATTGGTCCGGACCAGGCTTAATTTGACTGGAATTTTGGGCTCTATTGAACCGTGTTTTGGACTGGTCCCGCGCTTTGCCTTATCCGTGCTCCTCTGCCTATAGAGGCGATTTGTTTCAGTGACTTCTATTGTCCGAATCTTTTTTTTTTAAAGTTTTGTAGAAAAAAACACATTTAATCATTAAACCTTTGTATTAACCAAAAAAATGAATATAGCGTTTCGTATTAGCTTTTAAATATCAAATGTAAAATTTCATCTACCATAAGAATAATTTAAAAAGACATTTCGTTTTAGCTTTTAAGGTTGGGCTTTGAAGCCATTTTAAAATAAAAGAAACTACACATAGCTAAGAACCAAAGTATCGCCAACGCCAACATTGTGTTTATATTTTGTTTTAGCTTCGTGGCAGGGCCGGATATTGGGGAGTGCGACAGGTGCGCTCGCACAGGGCCACCACTAAAAAAGGGCAACCAAAAGTTGAAAATTTATGTTATATATGTATGCATTTTTGTCATTATCCGAGTACAATGTACTAATTTGTATGAAAGAAGAAGTATAATTCGTTTATACGTTTATTTTTTGTATTTAGTGGGGCCTCCATATAGTAATGGCACAAGACCACTGAAATCCATGAAACGGCCCTGCTTCGTGGTTAGCTGTTGGTTCAAATATGGGTTTGTTGTTAAGGCGAGAGCGTCGGGTGATAACGTGAATACAACTTTCCTGTATGTTCGTATATAGTACAAATATAAGTTTCAAAGTTTGCGGTGTCAAATTGCACAACATCATTTTGTCAAGTCTTCAAAAGATATAGTTAAATGACTTCACAAATTTGAAGTGGTGTAGCAATTTCTAAGCATTCCGTACATGAGGTTTTGCAACCCGCGCTCCGCGGCGGGGTGTTAGCGTATTCGAGTACTTTATGCGATGTCGTTGTACGTGTTGTGTAAAACATCCTTTTGGTTTTCATTCAAGAGTACACAACTCAAAACATTATCATTTGCATTGCTTTTATGTTACAGTTGAACATTTTAGCATGCGGCCCCAAACACCCAAGTGCTCAATTTACCACGTTTAAAAAAACTTCTAACATTATTAGAAAACTTACATACTACTAAACACTTCAAGTTTCTTATTATCCCTTTTTACTTATTGTCATTTGCTTCCTCTTTTGCTGTTGGCTTAGTTTCCTCTTTGGTGATGGCTTTGCTTCTTCTTTTGCTTAAGGGTTTGGTTCCTCTTTTGGTGACTTTGGTGCTTTTTCTTTTGGTGGTGGTGGTGGTGGTGGTGGTGGTGCGGCAGAAATACCGCCATAATCAACGTAGTTCCCGCATAGTGTAGCTATGAACCCTCATACTATGTCCACATTGATTATTACTGCTAACACCACCAGTAATGTTTCCACTGACCTGTGAGTTAAATGGCTTTCCACTACTACTGGGGGTGGTATATCTTCCATGATCTTGACAATCCATCCATTTTAGACTTTTAGCCATACATATTTTTTCCCACCTGTATCCATCAAATACAAAACAAAATCAACGCTAGCAACCAAAATTAAAGATTTAACAAACACAAAGTTTAGAGCTACTTAAATATAACGATAATACAACAATCATTATATGCAAGAAAAACTTTATATGTAATAAACACTCAAATCTCCATGATGTGACAAAGTTTAGATACAACCCCTAATGACATGTTAAATACGTCGAAATGTCTCATGAAACTAATCTATGCAAACAGACCCTTATAACATGTCAAGGGGGAAAAGTTGCTGCTAAAATACGCAATCTAAAGAGCCTTTAATAACATGTTAACGATGCCAAAGGGCTGCCGAAATAAGCTATCCAAACGGCCCCTAATGACATGTTAAATACGCCGAAATGTCTCATGAAAATAAGCCATGCAAACAGGCCCTTATAATATGTCAAGAGTATAAAGTTTCTGCTGAAAGATTATATCTAAACAACCCCTAATAACATGTTAACGACGCCAAAGGGCTGCTATCTATTTTCTCTTTATATGTATATATTTTTTTCATTAAAAAAAGGTTTTGCTTAAATCTTGAATATGTATTCACTTTAGCTCATACTGAAAAAGCAATTATATCTAATATGATGAGCGGCTGATGCAACCATTGGTGAGAAATTGCATGAAGTGGAGAATGACCAACTTATATAAAGTTCAAAAAGTTATTTGTCATGATTGGTTTTTCTAAAATGTAGACATTTTACTCAGGCCCGGATATGGGGCTGTGCAATATGTGCAAGTGAACAGGGCCCATTCTTCCCTGGGGGCACCAAAATTTTGTATACTTGTATTAATTGACAGGCCCAGTTTCTTCTATCTCCAAGTCCAATTCAAATATGACATCTGTGCTAAGGTTTTTTAGGTTTGTCGTATTCGTTTAAAAAATTGGTTTTGACAAAGAGGTTTGACAAATTTCTTTGTAACTGACGCATCTACATGTTGCATCTACATGTCTCAAACATACAGGTATCTTTGTTTTATTTAATTGTTTTATGATTTTCTACTTTATAAGTTACTCCCTCCGTCCCATATTAAGTGTCCATTTTTAACTTTTTAAAGTCTTTTTTCTTCAACTTTGACCTTAATTATTTCTTCTTATTTTATATGATACTCAATGCAAATTATATGAATAGATAGAGTTTCGAATGTATTTTTCATTGGTATAATTTTCAGTAAGCATTATATAACATAGAGAAAAATATTTACGGTCAAAGTTTATGAAAAAAGAATTCAAAAAGTCAAAAATGGACACTTAATATGGGACGGAGGGAGTATATTTTTATTCCATTTAACGACTGTTTGCAACGTTAGACTTTTTAGCCAACGAACGTTTGCAACATTAGTCCTTTATACTAACGATTGTTTATTTTTTTTCTAATTATTTTTAAATTTATACACGTTTTTAAACAAATATTTTTATACACACATTTTTATACACACATTTTTATACACGTTTTTATACACATATTTTTATACACATATTTTTACACACATTTTTATACACATATTTTTATACACATTTTTATACACGTTTTTATACACACATTTTTATACACGTTTTTATACACACAATTTTATACACACATTTTGTACATACATTTTTATACACGCATTTTTATACACATATTTTTATACACGTTTATATGCATATTTTATACATATTTTTATATACATGTTTTTATACACATTTTTATACACACGTTTTATACACATGCTTTTATACACACATTTTTATACACACATTTTTATAAACGTTTTTATACACGTATTTTTAAACACATATTTTTATACATACCTTTATACACATATTTTTATACACATTTTTATACACGTTTTTATACACATTTTTATAAACACATTTTTATACACGTTTTTATACACATATTTTTATACACACGTTTTTATACACACATTTTATATGTGTAAAATGTGTGCATAAAATCGTGTACACAAATGTGTATAAAAATGTGTATAAAAACGTGAGTATAAAAACCTGTGTATAAAATAGTTCACGTACCAAAACGGAAAATTAGAAAAAAGTATTAAACATGTCACGTAGACTTTTTTCCGGTTTTATAACTTTTTTCCCGGTTGCCAGTCAAGGTCGGTGCAAATTAATACAAAACTTGAAAGTTCGTTACATTAAATGGAACAAAAAAAATTCACGTACCAAAACGGAATATTTAAGAAAGTACGTTCCTATTGTACGGCTAAAACCCAAACTTATATAACTTGTTTCTAAACTTTAATAATCACAATGTATATCATTGTTTTGTGATGCTTTGGTTCTTCCGTGGATGTGGTTAGAAAAGGTCTATAAACCTTGCTCATATGTTTACCCAAACTTATATAACTTGTTCTAAACTTTAATAATCACAATGTATATCATTGTTTTGTGATGCTTTGGTTCTTCCGTGGATGTGGTTAGAAAAGGTCTATAAACCTTGCTCATATGTTTACCCAAACTTATATAACTTGTTCTAAACTTTAATAATCACAATGTATATCATTGTTTTGTGATGCTTTGGTTCTTCCGTGGATGTGGTTAGAAAAGGTCTATAAACCTTGCTCATATGTTTTTAAAGGTGTGTGGGGTAGGCGATTGCACAGGGCTTTAAGAATTTTAGGAACCTCAAAATTTGTCCCCTTAACAATATGTTAAACGTTTAGATAGCTAATTAAAATTCGTTATATATCCTATAAACAATGACATTTTTATATAATATTTTTTCTCGAAATATCTCATTATGTAATTTCGCCTAACACCTTTAAAATTTTCAGAAATTTAGAGACGACCATAAATTCATTACTCATAATTTTCAGAAATTTACCATAAATTCTTTACTAAGATTAAAGGAACTTTCAATGATTCTAAAACTCATTACTCATGTGACCAAGCTACAAATTCAACCAAACGTAACAAAAAAAATAAATCAGTGTAGAAGTAATAGTTTATGACAATAGCCAATTGTGGTGGTATTCATGTGGTAAGCGACAAAGTATATAAATAGTGGGGTTACTTACGATGTAAAGTTGATATGATAGATAACAAGGGAGTGGCTAGCATCAACAATATCGAAATGCCAACCTTTGCCCAAACAAATTATATCCATTTCGACTACGATATTTTTAAGATATTTTATGTTTGCTAGTAAAAATTTTGGTTACTTGTAGGCTTTATATTTACAATATGTTTGCTAGTAAAACCATATTGTATTTCTAGCTTATGACATATAATAAAACAAATACATCATTTCAGAGTTATGTATGAAATCAAAAGTTATGAGAAAAAAAATTAGACCAATCAGAAAGCTTGATTTTGCCACGTAGACAAAATCGTACGATCTGATTGGTTTAAAAAATCAAAATTAAATCCAATTTGATCAAAATTAAAATTTTTGGTGGAAAATTTTGATAGAGAGAAAAAACACATAAAAATATGTGTGTCAAATTTGTGAAAACAAAAACTTACAAAAAATATGAGGCAATTAATAAAACTTTAGCGGT
>BQNB010138670.1:3317-17673 GCA_026074375.1 Tanacetum coccineum
GGCACGCCTCACCGAAAAATACCTCAAAGAGGTTAAAAGGATCTTTCAATATCTAAGACAAACCATTAACATAGGTCTATGGTACTCGAAGGATTTTGGGTTTGAGCTAATTGCATATTCAGATGCAGACCTTTTAGGGTGTAATGATGATTGCATAAGCACATCTGGAGGCATTCAAGTTCTGAGAAATAAGCTAGTCAGTTGGTCGTCAAAAAAGCAAGATGGTACAGCAATGTCAACTGCGGAAGCTAAGTACGTATCATTGTCTACATGTTGTGCTCAAGTAATTTGGATGAGGACGCAACTGCTAGATTATGGATTTCGGTACAACAAGATTCCAATATATTGTGACTCACAAAGTGCAATTGCCATCTCTTGCAATCCGGTACAACATTCACGTACAAAACACATTAACATCCGTTATCACTTTATCAAGGAGCGTATGGAAAAAGGTACCATTGAACTTTATTTTGTCAGGACGAAATACCAACTTGCTGATTGGTGTGTAAAGTTTTAATACGTAATAATATCTAAAGTAAAGAAAATTCCAAAACTACCCTTGAGGACAAAGGTAGTAGGAAAAATCTTACAAAAATACTACACGTTTTAATCGGTAAGTGATTACCGGGTTGTTTTCCCAAAGACTTATGAAATTGAGACCTCGCTTGTTATTTGGATAATGATTTAAATTGGTTCGAAGATGATTTTTTTCTAAAATCCTAATAGTGAGCAAATAAAGGCACAATTAAATCTAACTACGAAAAAAATGATAACGGGAAATAAAATAAAACACGACAAATAAGCAAAAACTCTAAAAGTAAACCCTAAATGCTTTTCTAAACTTTTTCTAATCCTAAATGACTATTTAAAAGTAAAAAGCTAAGGAATTTCTAAATCGAGATTAATTTGAGCTAAAAACGAAGAAAACGAGAACGGAGATTGAATCTCGTTCTTTAAAAAACGAAATTCTAAAATATTAACCCTACGGATGGAAATTTATTTTATCTAAGTTCTAAATGTTAAAAGAAAATTTTCTAAAAAGAATTATAATTTTTTGACTTTTTTTAAATTTTTTATGAATTAAAAACGATTTTAATGAAATTAAATGTTTAAAAATACTAAACTATTTATAAAAATTCTGAAAAAATCATGAAAAGTAGCTTGAACAGTGTAGAATCTAAGAAAAATAAGCTTGTGAAAACAGCTTATCAAATAAGCAGAGAAATAAGCCAAAAACAGCTTATAAACTAAAAGAGCTAAAATGTGAAAAGTGTTTGCAAGGGATGATTGATGAGCTATTGTAGCACAATGGATTCTATGTGTTGAGTGTGAGACGTGTGTGTGTAAAGGGTTAGGTCTTGGGTTCGAATCCAAGGCCTAACTTTTTGAATTTTTTTTATTTTTGAAAACTTAAAAGAGCAAAACTTGTAGAAAAGCTGGAAATAAGCTAATTTTACAAAAGAAATTATTCTTAAAACTTACTGAATAAGCTGGAAATTTGCTGAAAACATTGACAGATTATAATAAAAGATTTAACTAAATTTTTGGACTTTTTTCAAAACTTAAGTAAACTAATAAGCTGAAATAAGCTAAACTGTAAATAAGCTACTACTATACTAATCCTAACCTAATAAGCTAATCTAGAAAGGAAATAAGCAAAAAAATGTAATAAGTTAAAAAGCACTTGGGACAAAACTGAGAACCAAACAGCAGATTGAGCAACTTTGAGCTTCATTTTAAGCTCTTAAAAAGAACCTTATGGCTAAAAGTTCAATATCTACTTAAAGCTTGTACTTAAGACTACTAAATTCAATAATTGAAAAGCAGTTTGAAACTTAAATGAGCAAAGAATAAAGCTATGGAAAAAGCTATTTGAATTATTTAACTATGTTTTTTGATTTTTTATTTTATGGAAAAAAAGCTAAAATTAAGCTAAAAACCTTACCTATTTACGCTATTGATAATAAGTATTAATCTAAACAAGCAAGTTAAATCTAGAAACTAAAACATTAATTCTTAAAGCTATTGGCTAAAAATCACAGATAAGCTCTTTGTGTGAAAATGTTTATCCCAAACAGTCTTCTTAAGGGTACTGTTGAGCTTATTTTTCACATATAAGCTAAAAGAACCTTATGGACTTCTGGCTATACAAACTTAAAACTTAAACTACAAGCTACTTAAAACTAACTTTTAGAAATATTTTGAATTAAATGCTTAAAGAAGAAAAAGTATAATGAAAACTGCCTAAAAATAGTATGCACTGAGTAAATGATTGGTTAATTCAAAAGACAAAATGCAAATTTTGAGCTTAAATTCAGATAGCTTAATGAACTTTTTAAACAAACTTATTAAACTGAATCAGTCTAAATTATTGACCTAAAATCTACGTGAATATTAATTTTCATAACCCAACTTTAATTCTATACCTATGAAATTTAAAGCAGAAATTGGGCTTTTTAGGCCTTTTACTATGCTGATGCAATTTGCACACAAGATTACCCAAATCCAATTCTAGTAAAAGCAGGCTATAAATCTATGCTTTCTACATTCTAAAACAACTTACTAAATGCAAATTGAAAGACAAACTCAGCTAAAACTAACTTATGATAGACATGCTTATGGATCTTAAAAACTAAAACTCAATTTCAAAACCATAAACTATAAACTGCTTATAAACCCTAATTATAAAGCACAAAAAAAAAACTTTAAATCCTTTCTTTGTAAACCTCAAATTGGAAATCAAAATTGATTTTAAAGAACCACAAAGCCTTTGATAGCACTAACTCAAGTTAGTGCTGTCATTAGCCTATAAACACGCTTAAAAATTCTCTTGACCTAATATTTTCAGTTATAAATTGGAGAGATTTAAGGTTCAAATTCTCAATACCAGATTATAATAAGCTATAAACAAATCTAATGAGCAAACTTAAGCAATAGATAAGCCAGATTCAATAAGCTACTACACTAAGCTAATATTTTTGGTTTTTATGACAGTTTTTTGAAAATTACAAGCAAACTATGATATAAACTAACTAATAAGCATTTTAAGCATCATATGACTAAAATAAGCAGTAATACGTAGATCTAAACAGAAATAAGCTAATAAGCTGGTTAAACAGATTTAAGCTAAGACAGATTATAACTAAGCTAAATTAACTAAGCAACAAGAAAAATAAAAGAGATGTACCTCACACCTTAGCTAAACAGAGGTGTTAACTCTTAATAGAGCTTAAACAAATAGCTTAAGCTTAAATCCAAAGATCTTAGTCTAATCCTAATGCTTGACCCTCAAGCACTATTACCACTTGAAAACTCTAATGCAGCATCCAATTCCTTTAGTTATTCAAGCATTTTGGCTTTTCGTAGTTTATGATTGCTTTGAGAGATTATGAACAGTAGATAGAGCTTTTGGGAATTTAACGAGCATAATAAGCAAAAACAAATTTTATAAAGTAAACTAAGATTTCATTGATTTAATAGTTGATTACAATACTTGAAATAGAGATTACAAAGACAGAATTAAAATTACATTTAATTGAAATTTAAATGAGCTAAAAACTTATATATAAGCTACTACTAAAAGCTGAAAAAAGGAAGATAGAGGTGGGGGAGATTATAACTCTAATTTATATGGGTTGTGAGTGAAGCTTCTAGGTCCTAAAGCACGCTCCTCTTATCCTTGATCATCACCCTTCATTTTTTGCCAATCATTGGATCCTCTTTCTCATCCGTTAGATTAATTTGGAGCACATGGATTGCCAGCTTGGCAATCCCATAAGTTGGGAGCTATGTGCTTCTTTAATAAAGGATTTAGTGCAATTTTTCATTCCGTGTGTGTTTCTTTAGGATCCTGCGTGTCATTCCTTTGAAAAATTAACCAATAGAGGCTCTGGAAGTGACGTGTTTGATGTCAAGCTGTCACTTGGTTCTCGAATCTTTAAGCCACGTAGTCAATTGGGATTTACCCTTTGTTTTACCAGGGTAATTGGTTTAAGACGACGATGAATAGTAACAATGAACTCGCACCCTTTTTAACTGTTTCGTTGAGGAGTTTGACTGGAGAAATAGGGCGTTGACCTAAGCTTGGGTTAAATATAAAGGATGTGGGCCATGGGTTTTTATCTTGGGCTCGATTATGGGTTTATAAGGGTAAAAATTATACACTTAACGACCGTTAGTTATGGATTACGTGTTAGGGGTTTTTGGGATTTTGGTGTATTTTTGTTACATTAAGGGTATTTTGGGTATTTTTAAGAGTTTTGTCTTTAGTGGTTGACACAAGGGTGACTAAAGGGTTGACTTTGGTGACCATTGATTAGCAAATCTCCGGCTCTTCGCGTACTCTATTCGTTCCCATGTCCATGTTTACGTTTTTGATGTTTTCTTGTGATATTTGCATATCCTTACCTACACCAAGTACAAACAACAAACACAATATACAGGCATATTTATACACTTTTTAATCATTTTAGGGCTTGTTTTGATAAAATGATATGTGATTTCTCATATATCAAGGTTATCCACAAAGAAGCTTTAAAGAACAAAGGAATTATTGATGTGGATGTTACCAGGCACATGACTGGAAAAACAAGGCCTTACCTTGCTGAATATCATGAGTTATATTGGTGGCCTGTTGTTTTTGGAGGTTGTAAATGTTACTTAATTGGTAAAGGTAAAATAAAAAAGAAACGTTAGTTTTTGGAGGATGTGTGCTTTATGAAAGAACTACACATTTCAATCTCTTCTCTGTGTCACCAAATTTGTGACAAGAAGAAATCAAGGTTCTCTTCACTGACATGAATGTCTTTTGTGTCTTCTGGACTTTAAGTGCTATGAAATCCAAATATTACTTAGAATCCGTAGACAAAACCAATTGTTATTGTTGTAACTTATGAGAAACATTATTCCTTCTAGGAGGTTTAGCTTGTTTGTTGCAGAAGGCCACAGTGATGAATCTAACAAATGGCAAAGGTGGTTGGGTCATGTTAACTTAAAAACTTAAACAAACTTGTGACGGAAACCTTTGTAAGAAAGTTTACCTTCAAAGATTTCAAAATGACCAACACCTGTGTTGCATGTCAGAAAGGAAAGCAACACACAGGCCTCCTGTACAGGCCAAAAATAGTGAGCTTATTAGTCGCCCTCTATGCTTTGCATATGGACTTATTTGGACAACATTTGTAAGGAGCATAATAAATACCATAGACTCTATTGCTCGGTTATTCACTGATGATTTTAGCAGGTGTTGTTGGGTGTTCTTTTTAAGAATAAAGATTTGAAACTAATGGAATCCTTAAGGAATTTATAAGCAAATAGATAAACTAATTAAATCAAATGGTTAAACATATTAGATGTGATAATGGTGACAGAATTCAAGAACATGGACATTATTGAATTCGTGTAGGTCATAATGGGACAATGAGGGTATACAGTATGCCAGAACTCCCATAACAAAATAGAGTTGTTGGAGAAGAAAAGAAGAAAGAACAGGACCTTTTTGAGGTGCTAGAACAATGCTAGCAGAATTCATTTTTACCTAACTACCTTTGGGTAAAGCCGTTAGTACTGTTGTTATGGTCACTTAATTAGGGTATTAGTGACCAAGCCTCAAAAACAGAGACACCTTATGAACTTTAACTGGTAAAATACAATCATAAAGTATTTAGACCTTTTGGGTGCCATGGACCCTCTTTGAATACCCATTTGGCAATACTGGGCAAGTTTGAAGGGAAGTCTGATGAAGGGTTTTTAGTTTGTGTATCCTAAATAGCAAAGGCTTTTGGGTTCAATTTAGAAACAAGGAGAGTTGAAGGAAATTCCTGCATATAAACTTTTAGAAAAATAAAACCCAATATGTTGTAGGGGAAATGACCTAAATAGGCTGTTGATCTGATTATTTAAACTGTTTCAATGAATTATCAGCTGTGTGATCGAGAATCAAGCTAACAAAATCTGCAGGTCCCCCAGGGGGGGGGAAGAAAGCTAAATTTGCAGGTACAAAAGATAATATTGAGGCAGGAAATTCTGTGAAATGGAAGCTGACCCTGCTCAAGATTACTTGTACTGCAATATTTTCTTATTTATTACTTCAACAGTCAAGTGCTCAGTAAGCAAAATGAAGGTAGAAAAGTCTAATAAGGATACTGGTTTAAGAACATAATTAAGGAAGCCAGTTAGATCAGGGGATCAGCATTTTTGGAACAGATTGAAGGCTTAAAAAGACAAAAGAAAAGAGCTGCTAGAGCTACGTACTAACAACAGTTAATTACTGATAACACACTATTAGTACTGCCAGTCTTCTCAATGTTTTTTAGTATTGGTAGACCTGCTCTAAAACAACACTGTACCAAGATGTTTCACACAATACAAGCTCTTGAGGATATTTATCACAATCCAAGAGATAGATGTTTACCAATGCATCTTATGATGATGAGGGTGTAGTGGCTGACTTCACTAATCTAGAATCCACTATGAATGATAGTCCTATTACCACTTTAAGGATACACTCTATTCATCCTACAACTCAAATTCTTGGAGATCTAAAATCAGCAGTTCAGACAAGGAGCAAAGTACACAAAAGTTCTGGAGCCCATGCTTTTGTAAGGTATATTCAAAAGCAGAGAAGAAATAATCACAAGGATTTCCAGTACTGCTTGTTTGCTTGCTTCCTATCTCAAATTAAACCCAAGAAGACATCTAAAGCCCTTGAAGATGAAAGTTAGTTTGATGCTATGCAGGAAGAATTGTTGCAATTCAAGATTCAGGGGGTATGGATTCTTGTAGATTTGCCTTATAAGAAAAAGGCAATTGGGACTAAATGGGTTTACAGAAATAAGAAGGATGAAAGAGGTGTTGTAGTAAGAATTAGGCAAGGTTGGTTGCCCAGGGATATAGACAAGAGGAAGGGATAGACTATGATGAGGTTTTTGCTCCTTTGGCTAGGATTGAAGCCATTAGGATCTTTTTGGCCTTTGCTTCTTATATGGGATTCATAGTTTATCAGATGGATGTGAAGAGTGCCTTCTTGTATGGGGCACATTGATGAGGATGGTTATATTGTATATCGACCTCCAGGTTTTTGTATTCCAAGTTTCACTACGAAGGTCTACACGGTTGTGGAAAGCTTTGTTATGGTTACACCAACTCCCAGAGCTGGTATGCTACTCTATCTACTTTCTTGTTGAAGAGTAGATACATAAGATGATCCATTGACAAGACTCTTTTTATCAAGAAGGACAAGAATGATATCATGTTAGTACAGGTTTATGTGGATGATATTATTTTTGGTTCTACAAAGAGGTCTTGGTGTGATGAATTTGAGGCATTGGTTTTGTAGATCCTAAGTTCCCTAAGAAAGTCTACAAAGTTGAAAAAGCTCTGTATGGTTTACACCAAGCTCCTAGAGCCTGGTATGCTACTTTATCTACTTTCTTATTAAATAGTGGATACAGAAGAGGAACCATTGACAAGACTCTTTTCATCAAGAAGGACAAGAATGATATCATGTTGGTACAAGTTTATGTGGATGATATTATTTTTGGTTCTACAAAGAGGTCTTAGTGTTATGAATTTGAGGCATTAATGTACTTGACTGCTTCTAGGCCTGATATTATGTTTGTAGTCTGTGCTTGTTCTAGGTTTCAGGTAACTCCAAAAACCTCATATCTTCATGCTGTGAAAAGGATCTTTAGGTACCTCAAAGGCAAACTTAAACTGGGCCTTTGGTATCCTAGAGTGTCATCATTTGACCTGAAAGCCTACTCAGATAGTGATTATGCTGGAGCAAATCTTGACAGGAAATCTACAATCGGAGGTTGTCAATTTCTTGGCAGGAGACTTATTTCATGGCAGTACAAGAAGCAGACAATTGTGGCTACTTCTACTATAGAGGCAGAGTATGTTGTTGCTGCCAATTGCTGTGGGCAAGTGTTGTGGATTCAGAATCAAATGTTAGACTATGGATTCAATTTTATGAACACAAAGATCTACATTGATAATGAAAGCACAATATGCATTGTAAAGAATCCAGTGTTTCACTCCAAAACAAAGCATATTGAGATTAGGCACCACTTCATTAGGGATGCTTATGAGAAGAAGCTTATCCAGGTGCTTAAGATTCACACTGATGATAATGTGGCTGATCTTTTAACCAAAGCTTTTGATGTTAGCAGATTTAATTTCTTACTTGTTAACATTGGAATGATCAACCTATAGCTGCAATAGTTTAGGGGAGGCAAAATGGTAGTTTGATTTGTTGGAAAATGATGTTAAGGTTCATTATGATCTTTGGGATGAGGATTGAGAGGTTAATACTGGTAGTCCAAAACTTAGTACTGCCAGGCCAAAACTTAGTACTGACAGTACTAAGATTGAAAGTATGAAGCTAGAAGCCATGGTGGAGGAAAGAAGGATCTTTAAGTGTTGGTTTTATTACCACACAACAAATGGCCATCAGTTTACCATGTCTAACAGACATCAAGAACTGTCTAGTCCAAAGCAAACGGCTCTTGGTAAAGACTTCTCAAATCCGTTAATGGCTGATAGTTTGCCAAAAACTATATGGCTCTCAACTCACCATGCTTTACAGTAAAGAGTTGGCTAGTCCAAAGCAAACGGCTCTTGGTAAAGACATCTCAAATCCGTTGATAGTTGATAGTTTACTCAAAACTATATGGTTATCAATGCACCATGTTATTGCAATGAAGCATTGGCTATTCCAGAGCAAACGGCTACTGGTAAAGAAATATCAAATCCGTTTATGGCTGGTAGTTTGCCAAAAACTACATGGCCAACTTAGTTGGTATTGCTGTATTGCTGAGTTGCTGAGATGTTGTGATGATGACAAAGACTAGAAGCTAAAGAATTTCAAGTTTACAGAGTAACAAAAGAGTTCAAGTTCATCAAAGAGCAGATTAAAGAGTAGCAGTGTGTTTGGATACATCCTCCTAGTGTTCAAGAAGCTCAAACTGAAGAAACATGAAGGTTAACAAGTGAACATCATGTTTAGGGGAGGATTGTTGGGTTTCAGAAGTTTCTACAACTTAGTGCTGCTACTTATACAAGTTACTACTGCTAGTTCTACTTAGTGCTGCTGGTGAAGAATGCTAAAGATTCAAGAAAATAGACTAAGTAGTTAGTACTGTTAGTTATAAATAGTTAGTACTGCCAGTATATATGTTAGTACTGGTAGTAGAGTTAGTACTGTTAGTAGTAAGTTAGTACTGCTAGCATATATAGATAGTACTGCTTAAGTGATATGCATGAGATATATTAGGAATAGATATGCATGATCACTTAACGTGTTTTGTAAGTCCATTAGGGTTTCCTTAGTGTATAAAAGGAACCCTACAACATTAGTTAGAAATACAAGTTTCACAAATATTCATAGTTAGTAATATGTAATCTAGCAGATTAATAGTAATCAAAGTTCTGTTTTATTCATTGTTCTTCTTAGCAGTATAAGTTAGTTTCCGCATAACTTATATTGTTCATAGTCATTTTTTCTCTTGTAGTTAGTTTGAATCTATCCAGATTAGCTACCACCCTTAACAGCCTAGAAAGATCTATTCATTGGGATTAACATTTTACGCATTTACTTTTAATTTCGACCGTTAAGTTAAATAGCGTAAACCAAAAGTCAACAATTAATGTACACTGGCAATAAACAAATAAAAGTTTACGTCAAACAAGTGTTATATAATTATTATGAAGATAATTTATAACTTTTCGTATTTTATTTTTTATACGTTACGTAAAACGTTTACGTTTTGCAATATTTAGTTTCATGCATGCATGTAAACTATACCACCTTTCTACACTTAACCAAATACCCACAATTATACCCAATATCCAAAATTTATTTAATTCTCACCCGTAAACACAAACATAACCAGTCACATATATATTGCCACTAAAAACAATACCAAATTTAGTTCTAAAAATTACCATGTGCTAAATACCAACTAGTCACCCACTCTTGCTAACTTTCTTACATGTTCTTACACAAGCCACTTACATAAGCTAGCATCTCATTTCCTTCCTTACACATCCCATGCCCCCTTGCTTCCTAATAGTCATGTGTAAAATTGGTCCCCTAGATATTTCCATTATAAGAGAATGCAAGACTTATCATTTCTCTCAAAGCAAAAATCAAACATACACTATCTTTCTCTCTTACTCATATCCGGCTAACAACAAGAACAAGCAATGAAGAAGTATTTTTGATTTCTAGCAAGGATTTCTAAGTGCTTAAAGGGTTTAAGTTAGTTATCAAACATTTGGGGTTTGATTTAGGTTAGTAATATGTTCATATCATCACCATCTTTATCCAAGGTTCATATCATTTTCTTCATATTTTTATAATGTCTACTTTCATATAAACATGTTATATTTCAAGTTATATCACCACTTAGTTTTGTATTTTAACAAGTTTACAAGAAAACCAAGATATTATATAAACAAGTAAATACTTACACATAGATGAAAATAATTAACAAACATGTTAGAACATTATAACACATTTATTTTGGTATATCAAATGGACTCGTTAATTTATTAAACTAGTTATTAAATATATTGTTCATAAAATAGTTTATATAGTTTTATAATTTATTTGCCTTCTTGACATTTTAATTATATATTTGTGATGAGATGAAAGGGACTAGGTTAGTGGATGTTGTTGAAATAAAAGATGTTGTTGTGGTTAAATTAGAGGATGTTGTTATATAAAATGATGTAAAAATTTCAAGTATTAAGGTTTATATAAACCTTTAGGGACAGCCGACCCAAACTGTTTTGACACGGGTTTCGAGACAAGATACAACCTTAAAAATATGAAAGTACGTCTTAATAAAATTTCATGGATATAAAGAACTCGAAAAACAGACGTAAAACGAATAAGTTATGAATTTTTAAAGTTTTCGATAACTATTATTAACTTGACAGCTTTTGGGTAAAATGTGTAGTCTGATCAGATTTTGTTTTGTGTTTTTGAGGCCTTTCGGGTCCGAACCGGCTTAAGTATAAAACTAGAAAGTTGCTCGGAATAATTTTTCGGTAAAAAAATGCATGTTTCGAAGCCTAAAAGCGTAATATGAGTGAGTTAATCTTTATTAAAACTAGACACCTTTTTATATTAAAATTCATGCACACTTTTATAAAGCATAAAAGCTGTTAGAAATCAAATTGGGTGTTTATGAGTGTTTTCGGGTCCGTTTGGACTATAAAAACCTTAAGAAATAATACAGTAAGACTTGTATAATATTATACGCGTTTAAAAACTTTATAAATATTATTTACGAACTAATTAGGCTATATAGTTTGTCACTTTAGAAATAATAAAAATAGTGGATCGAGCGTAATTGACTATAATTAATTTTCAGACTAATAGAATATTTTACAAGTATATATACTTAGTCATTAAATGACAAACTTAACATAAACATTATTTTAACTTATAAGCTAAAACTAAAACTAATAGGCGGTGATATAATATTATAAAATACACTGTTTTATTTATTTCAAGTACATTATTCTTATCCGACCTATAATTAATTAGGTCGCATCCCGGTTCATTATGACTTCATTTCTTGTTGATTTATTCTAAATCAATCATATTACTTGAGGTGAGTTTATAGCCCCGTTTTAAATTGTTTAATAATATTTTACAAATCTCGAGGTGAGATACATGACTTGTTTTACATTTGAACGCATGTACTCTTTTAACAATACTTATTCTTATCCGACCTATAATTAATTAGGTTGCTTACCGGTTCATTGTGACGTCATTTCTTGTTGATTTATCTAAAAATCAATTCCATCACTTGAGGTGAGTTTATAGCCCCACTTTACTTGTTTAACAATACTTTACAAATCTTGAGGTGAGATACATGCCACGTTTTACATTTGGATGCAAGTACTCTTTTAAACATATTACGAGTTGCCTAAGTAGTGATAACCCATTATACCCAGTATCATGAACTGTTAATTACTTTGTGTAAGCGCATGTGTTATAAATAGATCTATTTTGGATTGACATCCCTGTCCGAGTAAGTCATGCTTACTTGTCAAATGGACGTATATCATATCGAATTTTGGATGTTGCGGGTTGAACATATACACGGGTACATTAGTGCATAAATATGCACACATACATAGTTGTAGCTTCAGTGTCACGAGCTTAGGGAAATCGTAATTACATTTTGTGATTTTGTATGTGTTACATTATTTAACGCATTGAACTCTTACGGTCTTACATTTATACTTACATAAACCTATGAATTCACCAACTTTATGTTGACGTTTTAAAGCATGTTTTCTCAGGTCAGTAACTTCTTGCTAATTGTATAGCGTTTTGGAGCATCATATATGAGTCACATTTTGTTGTCTCACATCACGAAAGATTTAGTGCATTACTTTTGAACATTTAGTTATGTATTAAAATCTTTACGTTTCCATACTAGTGAACTCTTGAAGCATGGTGCTTTTGTACAAACTTTATAATGAAATCAAACGACTCATATAGAGGCCGTTCTTTATCTATCTTGTGCTTATGTATTAAAAAGTAATGCCCTCGGTTACCATCCCGCTGCGACATATTTTAGGGGTGTTACAGATTGGTATCTAGAGCCAAGGTTACAGAGAACTAGGTTGCATGTCTTACCTAAACTATAACCGTTTTTATAAACATTGCATCACAAAAAACTTTTCATGAGCATACACACTATTTTGTTACACTACGTGCTTACATGATTTATATACGTGCTTACCTTACCTTGCGTATAGTTTTACACTTGTCTTATATATTATACTTATATAAACCTTTTGATTGTCACAGCAATCATGTCTTCGTCATCGTCATCGTTGATGTGTCTTCGTGTAAGTTGTTATTTTAGTTATCAAGTTTTACATTTATATTTACTGACTTTACCTAAAAACAACACTCTAACGGGCAGTGTACCCGATCAGATGTAGCTTCGTTGGTAAGTATGGTACGATCACTAAGAGCGAGAGCGTTAATATTTTAGTTCTATCAATATTTTGGTTAACTAAATTAAGTCAATTTAAACTATGTTAATTCTAATCTATGTTAAACCTATGCTAAACCTAGTTCTAACGAATAAATAGGGGTTTTCAGTCTGAGAGACTGGAATAGGTTTGATGGTGACTTAAATCAATTTAACACACAATAACACACGCAAGCAGATAATCAAAAGATAGAAGAGCAGTCTAGCCAATTATAAGAAAACTGTATTAACCATGATTAATCCAATTAAAATGCTGGTTTGTTTATTTTAGTGTAATGAGTGCTTATTTCGAGGCGGCATATCATTCCAAGATTTAGGCGGTACTTATTCCTAAAACCCAGACACGTAGAATTCTGTCACAATTAAACACATCTGCATAAAGCATTCTATTTGCTGATTATAATCTATCTTAGGAGATTAATAATAGCGATCTTATTAAAACCTAGCTCATCAAGACTTTACCTACGTACTGCTTAACGGCTCTTTATATACTAGTGGTCCACTGTTTGAGTCTTTATCAAAGGAAGAAGAATGCTATACTAGGTCACCTGCTAGAATAACTTATTCCCTTAAGCGATTGGTAAAGATAGGTCAATATTTGTGATCCTATTATTCTAGATATATAAATTGCAGATATGGAGAGCCATCCCGACATCTAGCTAACTTGGTCAATATCACTAAACCCAGTTGAATGATAGGTCGCATATTTAAGCACATAAACAAGTATGAATTGATAAACATAATCAACAACCAATGATAAATTTAGCAAACTACATAAACAAACCAAACATTTAAATCTTCATAAACATAGCTAATACCCAAGGGTATTAGCCCTTAACCATTATAATTAATACAAGAATATTATACAAATCAACCAATGTAAACTAACAGAGTTAAACAAATGATACCAAAAATCGAATGATTATTAGAGTATAGGGATTACAAGGTGTTTCTTATGGAATTAGTAGCTTTGCTTGACCTATTCTGCTCTTCTTGTATTATGAAAATCGACTCTTGTGGTTAGGGTATCGAAAATATGATGAAGCACACCTAAAACTCATTTTTAGGTTTTCTATTTATAGTGTCTGGAATTTCTTCGATACGCCGTATTGGTTGAGGTCAATACGACGTATTCAGGGTTTCTTGGAGTAGGGACCACATTCAATATCTTCCAGAATATTAAATTACTTGAAATAGAATACGACGTATATAAGTCATCTGGATACGGCTTATAGGTCTTTGTTCTACGTGGTTTCTTGTGAAGTTTAGGCACAGATACGCCGTATCTTCCTTGATGGATACGGCGTATAGAATGTCAGAACAGTATTCTT
>BQNB010138671.1:0-17016 GCA_026074375.1 Tanacetum coccineum
AAATTGCGTTTAGGCACTCCCGAAACCACGTTAATTAATCTACGCTTCAACAAATACCCACATTTATACCCAATACATAAAAATTAGTCAACAACATCACATATATCTTCTTATTGCTGAAATTTATGGCAATTGATTCAAAGATATAAGAAATGAATTCAACACTTAGTCTTGTACCATACCTTTCCATTTAAACCACACCATACCTTGTCTCCTTGACCAAAAGACCAAGACTATGACCAAGACCCATCCCTAAGACCTTACCATGTCTCCTTGACTAAGTCTTGCACCATATATACATGTATCTTCTTGTAAGAGAAGTCATACAAGTAACACTTAGCCAAAATTCAACAAAAATTCCTCCTTTGTTCTCTCTATATGCTACGGCATCAAACACCCCTCTAACACAATCCATACAAAATTTTTCTACAACCCATACACACATATACACATCTATCCTAAGATATTCTAAGGTGATCCCAAGCATTGGCTAGCCTTTTACAAGTATTAATCAAGAAAGGAAAGATTAGGGCTTTCTAAACCTAATCTAGGGTTTCATCTTGCAAGCTTTGGTTTTGTGGCTAAACAAGGGTTTAGCACTTGATTATCATCATCATCACACATCATAAGGTCTACTAGAACCCTTTATGTTCTTATATTTTTTTCATTTCATGCATATGTTTATTCTATGTTAGCTTAAATCACCATTTAGGATTTTATCATAAAAATGGAGTTTATACTTGAAATGATCATTTTATACACTTATATACATGTGGAGTTATTACTTATATCACACTAAAAAGGATGAGAAAATATTGTATCAAGTTATTTTGGTGTAAAAATGATTATGGGGTAATTAGGGTTTTTATGATCTCATAATATGTTTCAAGTTAAAGAAATACTTAAGACAAGTTAAGGTTAATTATGGACTTATATTAAGGTTATAAGATCATTATTATAAGGTTATATCATGATAAGAAAATATGTACACTTATGGTTATTATGTAAAAAGTATAAAGTGGTAAAACATAAAAACTAGGTCAAAAATTGAGAGTTCAAGAAGAAGATATTCCGAAGACTGCCTTCAGAACTCGTTATGGACATTACGAATTTCAAGTTATGTCGTTTGGTTTGACAAACGCACCTGCCGTATTCATGGACCTTATGAATCGGGTATGCAAACCATATCTAGATAAATTCATGATTGTCTTTATTGACAGAACACCTTAAGCAAATCTTAGAATTGCTTAAGAAGGAAAAGTTGTATGCCAAGTTTTCCAAATGTGAATTCTGGATTCCCAAGGTACAGTTCCTCAGTCACGTGATCGATAGTGAAGGAATTCATGTAGATCTAGCCAAGATTGAATCCATCAAAGATTGGACATCTCCTAAGTCACCAACGGAGATTCGTCAATTTTTAGGTCTTGCTGGATTTCTGGATGTCACTTCAGAACACTTTGGGTACTAATTTGGATATGAGTACTGCGTACCATCCACAAACAGACGGGCAAAGCGAGAGGACCATTCAAAATCTCGAGGATATGTTGCGTGCTTGTGCAATCGACTTTCATTTGCCATTAGTCAAGTTTTCATACAACAATAGCTATCACGCTAGCATCAAGGCCGCACCATTCGAAGCACTTTATGGTCGAAAGTGTCGTTCACCTGTTTGTTGGACTGAAGTTGGAGAAGCTCAAATACTCGGTCCAGAACTAATTCAAGAGACCACTGAGAAAATCATCCAGATCAAGCAAAGGATGCAAGCCGCTCGTGATCGACAGAAGAGTTACGCCGATTTGAAGCGTAAACCAATGGAATTCCAAGTCGGGGATAAAGTTATGCTCAAAGTTTCGCCTTGGAAAGGGGTCGTACGTTTTGGCAAACGGGGGAAGTTAAACCCTAGGTATGTTGGACCTTTTAAGGTGATAGAAAGGGTTGGAGAAGTTGCTTACAAGCTCGAACTTCCTGAAGAGCTGAGTAGAGTTCATAATACATTCCATGTGTCCAACCTGAAAAAGTGTCATGCCGACGAACCATTAGCCGTTCCGTTGGATGGACTTAATTTGGACGACAAGCTTCATTTTGTTGAAGAACCATTAGAAATAGTGGGCCGTGAGGTTAAACGGTTGAAGCGAAGTCGGATCCCATTAGTCAAAGTTCGATGGAACTCCAAGAGAGGTCCTGAGTTCACGTGGGAGCGTGAAGACCAATTCAAGAAGAAATATCCACACCTCTTCACCAAGACCACACCGTCGTCAAGTGCTGCATCATGAGCCTTGAGGACAAGGCTCGTTTAACGGGGGAAGTCTATAACACCCTGTGTTTTCAAGTCTTTGACGACGTCAATAAATGTACTATTTATTTTTAGTATTGTACGTGTTTGCTTTAAATTGTAAACGTTAAGTTAAATCGCGTACGCCAAAAATTAGCGTTCAATGTAAACGGGCATCAAACAATTAAATGTTTACATCAAGCAAGGGTTATATAATTATTTTGAGGATAATTATTAACTTTGTTCATTTTATTTTTATCGGATACGTAAAGTGTATACGTTTCGCGATAAATTGCGTTTAGGCACTCCCGGAACCACAAAAACTTTCCTACGCTTCAACAAATACCCACTTTTATACCCAATACACAAAATTACATAAATATATCTTGTATATCTTTGTAATTTCCGAAAATCTTGTATCATATACAAGATTATACATGAAAAATGAGATAAGATTGCAACTTGGTCAACTTCACACCATACCTCATTATGGCAACACCATTCCTACCATACCTTGACCAAGACTAGGACCATGGCCATTCCTAAGACTCTTTTATGTCCCCTTGACTAACCTAACATCTTATATACATGCAAGTAACAAGTGAAAGACTCATACACACTTTACACTTAGAAAAATCAAACCAAAAACCCTCTTTTGCTCTACAAGAGCTCACGGCTCAAAGCATTACCCCAACCAAACCCATACAAAATTTTCTACAATCCATACACTTCTATATACACCTATTCTAAGATATACTAAGGCATTTGCAAGCATTGAATCACCATTTCCAAGTATTTCTCAAGTAAAAGGAAGTTAGGGTTCTATTAAGGAAAGCTAGGGTTTCTTAAGTGCAAGCTTGGTTTTTGTGGCTAAACAAGGGTTTAGTACTAGCACATCATCATCATCATACCTCATAAGGTCTATTTAAACTCTTTATGTTCTTATAATTTCCACTTTATGCATATGATTATTCTATTTAGCTTAAATCACCATTTAGGTTTTATTCATGAAAATGAAGTATATACTTGAAATGATCATTTTACACACTTATATACATGTGGTGTTATTACTTACATCATGTTAAAAAGGATGAGAAAATATTGTATCAAGTTATTTTGGTGTAAAAATGATTATGGGTTAATTAGGGTTTTCATAGTTTCATAATATGTTTTAAGTTAAAGAAATACATAAGACATGTTAATATTGATTATGGACTCTTAATCATGTTAATAGAACACTAAAATAAAGTCTCATGGAAAGAAATGCACTTGTACACACTTGGTTATGTATAAAAATGATTATTGACAAAACTAGTAAATTAAGGTTACTTAAGTAAAGTTATGGTTTTAAAGTATGTTAATGGATTTGTTAACATGGGTAACTTGGACATATGAGGACTACTATGGACAATAGACACTTAATATATGTATGATTTATAATATATATGATATATGAGACTTGTGGTAAAATACAAAAGTAGTAAAGTATAAAGAAAAGATCAAAAATGGATTCAACAAACTCAAGCAAACATTCTGTCCAAAATTCGAATTTTTACATATCCATTTTATATTTTTATAAGATAATACATTTCACGACGATTCCGAAAAGGTAAGAAACTTGTTAAACGGATTAATAACGAAAAAGTTATGTTTGTTCAAATAATAATTAATAAACGAATGAGTTATGAATTTCGTCAGAGTTACGACAATTAAAACTTTTATAAAACTATTTTATAAAAGTTACTGATTCATGACAGAAAGTTATAATTTTTTGTAACCTCATAAATATCACACACAACCTTTCAAATACGAGAACCGTCCTCTAAAGAATCAATAAAAACAGAGCTATAACGAATATAAATAACGAGTTCTACAACAAGGGCTTATGACAATTAAATCGATAAAAAATACATTAGGACTGATTGGAACAGTAATTTTAACTGTTCACACAGTACGTCTCCCGAAATTTCAAAAATGTCATTTAGATGATAAACTCTCTTGATACTAAAAAGATGGGCATAAGAAACGCGAGAATACGGGTTTAAAAACCGCGAAAGTTACTGGCCATTTTGCTAAAAAACGTAATTAAAACTTTAACTTCATTAAACACAATTTTAACCAAAACCATTAGTTGGTGATTGAGCTATATAGAATATTAGATGGTTTATCAACGTACTATATTCCTAGGGGAGTTTCCTAATGAGGCCTCTTCGGATGCGTATCGACGAGTTATTGGATCTTACGATTTAAGTGTCCTAACTCCTCGTACGTCATGTTCATTGACCTCTTTAATTATGATAGCCCAACGATAGTTACGATATAATCTATAAGGATTTAACATTCCATGTTTACAATTAAAGTACTTGGTACATATACGACCTATGATCATTTAGGTTGCATTCGATATTTTTACGTGACGCAATATCTGCGATAATTGGATTATCCAGAACTCAAGGTGAGTTCATAAAGGCCCCAGCGTTTTACATGATTTGTTTTAATAAGTTTTGTGGGTTGAGAACATGCTTGTTTACAAAAGCTTTATATGGGTGAAACAAATTGGTTTTACATGACTCTTTTAATATCTCTCGACGAACTGAGATAACCTACTCTGGTTTTTAACTTTTGGGACTAAACACATACTTGACTTTTAAGAATAATTAAGGATTAGCTTAGGTTGTCATTAGAGAACTGGTAAATCACTTGGAGGTGAGCGCAAATGTTATAATAGAACTATTGGGATTGACAACCCCCGTTCGTGTAAATATCTCTTACTATTCGAGAACGAACTAACGAACGTTTATACATGGTCGATTAAAACGACTGATTGGGTGTCTACAAGGGCCACACTGAATACTACTGAATTTTTACGTGCCTTGAATAAAGTGGCATCATTTATAAGTCTACTCGCAGTTCCATGAACTTAGAGTAATCGTAATCATTTCTCTTACATACATTGAAACTAATTTGGGATATTATGGCTTATTCTGAATATCTACTGAAATCATTCTTGGGATTATTGTCTCATTACAATATACACTTGAAACATTCTTGAATATTGGGTCACATTACAATAATACACTTAAAACATTTTTGAAGTATTAGTGCTCAAATACAATATACGTTGAAACACTGAATAAGGTGCACAATTACAATATACACTTGAAACATTTTTTAGAATAATGTCTCAATACAATAATACACTTGAAACATCTTGAATATTGTGCTCATTCCAATATACAAACACGGAAAATTGAAAAACCAATTTTGAATAGTGTGCTCATTACATATGCACTTGAAACATTTTTGGATATGTGCCATATCTAATATTTACTTGAAACATGTTGGGATATATGTATCATACAATATATACTTGAAACTTTTAGGATTTTATATAAGAAAACCTTTATATGTCGGTTTTAATATGGTTGCAAGTCTTGTATAGAGCCAAACTTGTAAACGACAGTAGACCTATATATAATAGGTTTTGGAATTTACATTCATACTTACACAAACCTATGAACCTCACCAACTATTATGTTTGACACCTTTTAAGCATGTTTTTCTCGAGGTGAACATAGATGCTTTGGCCTAGTTGAGGAAATTGGAGCCCGAAACTGTCAAGAATTCATTTCAAACGACACTTAGAGTCGTTCTCGTCATGACTTGTGCAATAGTATTATGAAGTAATTCGCTCACATGAAACACATACCGCTGCGACCCAATTATTGGGGGTGTTAACAGATTGGTATCAGAGACCAAGGCTAATAAGAACTAGTTTGCATATTTTACCCTAGACAATAGCCATTTTCACAAACATTGCATACTTCAACATTTGTCAAGTACACAGATTTTTCTCTCTATGGGTATATATGATCACTAGAGCCTTGTCAAGGTAATGCGTTCGGGTTGCACCATAGCCCAGGACCATACAGATATTCATACAACTTGATAATAACAATGGTGAAGTTAATGAACGTAAAAGGTTCGAGATATTGTCCCATAGTCGAGTAAAATTTATTAACTAGTTGAGACGTGTACAATTCATGACTGAATCTCAAGACAGTTCTTGTTTATGATTTGCGAGATGAGCCAGACCATGACGCATCGAAGACAGTTCTTTTTTGATAAGTTGCGAATTGGAGCCATGACAAAGTTTTACCACAAATCGAGTGAGAACGGGGGATGATAAATTCCCATCGAGGATGGTGAGGACTCGTGAGGCCTTAATGTGAACAATTACGCTAATTAATAGTGTAAGACACTATGAATATTTGTCTGATTATGTGCAGACACACTACTTTGTTACATGCGAAACGTACTTAAGTATTATATATATGTATAAATATATTTATAATACTTACCATAATACTTTGTATTTCTACAATTATTTATATAATAAGGGTGATTTTATATATAAATACTGTAGCATACCTTTATGCAAGGTAGTACTATAAGCTCATACTTTCTATATGATACCTAAACAATTAAGTTATCAAATATGAGATCTTACACAACCATTTAATGCCATGAGCGCACATTCATATTAACCAATACATCACTTCACAACACTCTATTTTCGACATAGACTTTTGAGAATTAAACTAAAATTAACTTTTTTGGGATTTTGAAGAAAATGGCAACCAAAAAGAGCCACATGGTCAACAAATCCCATTTTCAAAAATCCTACCACCAACAAACCACTGTCACCATTGCCCCAACTTACAGGCCATGACTGACCCAGGAGTTACTACTTTTACTAGCGCAACTGGCAAGCACGTGATGCAAACAGGAATGGCGATGACAGCCATACTTCGGGAACGGGTGCCAGAAGGACCGAACGCGTTGCTCGAGAATGCACTTACCAAGAATTCATGAAGTGCCAACTCGTCTGTATTTCAAAGCATGAGGAGTGGCTTCGAACTAACCCAATGGTTTTAGAAAAGGATGGGACTGATTCCGCATAAGCAACTGCCTAGGTGGAAAAATCCAGATCAAGTTCTCCAACATGTAACTCTTTTGCAGGGAGTCTGACGTGGTGGAATTCCCACGTTAGAATTGTTGGTCATGATGTTGCGTATGCAATGACCTAGATAAAGCTGAGAAAGAAAATGACTGACAAGTACTGTCCGAGGAACGAGATAAAGAAGCTCGAGGCTGAGTTGTGGAATTTGAAAGTAAAAGGTACCAATGTGACAGGGTACAACCAACGTTTCCAGGAACTATCACTACTGTGTGTTGTAGAATGTTTCCTTGAGAAGTCTGCACCAAGTTGAAAGGTATTCGGTGGTTTGCCACGATATGATTCATGGATGTGTTGTGGGCGTCAAAACCAAAACCATGCAAGAAGCGTATCTGAAATGGCAAGCATAGTTCATAGGATAAGAAAATTAGCACTTTTGCTGAAGCATCAAGCTAAGAAACAAGAGGAAACTTGACAACAACCACCAAGCTCAACAACAACTTCCCAATAGGCAGAATGTGGTCCAAGCATACGCCGCTGGGACTGGTGAAAGAAAAGAGTATGCTGGAACTCTACCGTTGTGCAACAAGTGCATGTTTCACCACAATGGCCCGTGCACTGTAAAGTGCGCAAACTGCAAGAGGGTCGGTCATTTGACCTGGAAAAAAAGACTGTTGGAGTTCTCTGCTACAACAATCAAATAACCCTCACATTTTTATGAATGTGGGAATCAAGGCACTACAAGATGAATTGCCCAAAAATTAAAGAACCAAAAACAGGGAAACCAAGGCCTGAAGGGACTGGAACACATGGAATGGTGCTTGCCTTAGGAGGAGGAGAAACCGATCAAGACCCTAACAACATTGAAGATGAGATCGAAGCTTAAAAGAGAAAGTTGTCTCACTCTGCCTAATAAATCCTAAGTTGGAACTATCCTAGACTTTACCTCCTTAGGAGTCCTCGTTGTATTCCTCTTAAATTTCCGTTGTACAAACAATTTCAAATTACCTATAAAATCAATGTGTTGTGAAAATTTCGTCAACCTTACTTTAACTTTTACTTTGCAAGTCAAATTATAACCAATTTTGACGAAGAAATAAGCATCGCATTGTTAGCCCTCAAATATACATAGCCTGATCAACTATGTATAATTCAGGAAGGACCATGCCATGCTGAGAGTAGTCACCTTAAAACTGCTCGTCGAGAAAACAATTTTCTATTTATATCAAGTTTTGTGTACGTATTCATAAAACATATCTATCACTGAGAACCAAACTAATAATCCTGATAACTAAGTAAACTATTACACCATCTTACACTGAAGTCGACATCAAATCCTAAGCCAAGAACCGAGACCACATCACTATTCGCCTAGGATTAATCCACTAATAAACTTACTCGCTAAAGGAGTTACGCCGATGAGAGACGTAAGCTAGTCGAATTTCAAGTTGTCCATCGAGTTATGGCTTAAGGTATCACCTGAGAAAGGAGAAGTACGCTTTGCAACGGGGGAAGCTAAACCCAGGTAATGTTAGATACCATCCAATGTGATGGAAAAGGTTGGCTCTGTTGCTTACAAAGCTTGAGTTTCATCAAGAGCTGACAAGGTTCACATTATGTTTCATCGTATCCACTTGAAGGAAAGTGCTACGCCGACAACCATTAGCCGTCTGTTGGATGACTTCATCTTAGATAAGCTTCATTTTGTTAAGGAACCATTAAAAATAAGTGGCCTTGAAGTTTAAACGGTTGAAGCGAAGTCGATCCCATTAGTCAAAGTTCGATGGAACTCCAAGAGAGGACCTGAGTTCACATGGGAACATGAAGACCAATTCAAAGAGAAGTATCCACACCTCTTCACCAAGACCGCATCGTCGTCAAGTGCTGCATCGTGAGCCTTGAGGACAAGGCTCATTTAACGGGGGAAGTCTATAACACCCTGTGTTTTCAAGTCATTGACAACGCCGATAAATCCACAATGTATCTTTTGTATTGTACGCGTTTGCTTTAAATCTTAAATGTTAAGCTAAATCGCGTAAGCTAAAAATTAGCGTTCAATGTAAACGGGCATCAAACAATTAAATGTTTACATCATTCAAGGGTTATATAATTATTTTGAGGATAATTATTAACTTTGTTCATTTTATTTTTATCGGATACGTAAAGTGTATACGTTTCGCGATAAAATGCGTTTAGGCACTCCCGGAACCACAAAAACTTTTCTACGCTTCAACAAATACCCACATTTATACCCAATACTCAAAAACTACAAAAATATATCATGTATATCATATCTTTTCTGAATTTATGGCAAAGATATAAAGAAAATCTTCCAAGTTGGTCAAATGTGCACCATACTTCTTCAATGCACACCATACTTCATTTAAAACCACCATACCTTGTCTTTTGACTCATAAGACCATACCTAAGACCAAGACCCATCACTTGAACCTTACCTTGTCCCTTTGACTAAGATCTACACCATATATATTCATGTGTCTAGTAAGAGAAGTCTTACAAGTAAACACTTAACTAGAAAATCAAACACAAACGCTCCCATTTGCTCTTCTAGTCTCACAGGCATAGACACAAGCACCCAACCAAACCCATAAATTTTTTCTACAATCCATACACTTTCTATCACATCTAACCCTAAGATATACTAAGTGCATTTGCAAGCATTGGCTAGACCTCCCATATTCAAGTAATAATCAGTAAAAGGAAGTTAGGGTTTTTGTTAAGAAAGTAGGGTTTGATTTTGGCAAAGGCTTTGGTTTTGTGGCTAAACCAAGGGTTTAGCACGAGCTCCACCATCATCATCATACCTCATAAGGTTTACTTGAACTCTTATTATGGTTCTTAAATCTATCAATTTTATGCATAGAATTATTCTATTTAGCTTATATCACCATTTAGGATTATTAACATGTAAAGAGAAGTTTTTAATTGTTGTCATCATAATGTACACATTTATATATCCTATGATGTTATTGACATCATGTTAAAATAGTCACACAAGTGATTTACACTCTTGGTTATGTATAAATATGATTATGGACAAAACTAGTAAATTAGAGATTTCTTAAGTAAAGTTATGATTTTAAGTGTTATCATGGATTTGTAACCTTGATAACTTGGACACATGAGGACTATTATGGACAAGTAAATGCTAATATAAGGATGATATATAATATATATGATATATGAGACTTGTGGTAAAATACAAAAGTGGTAAAGTATAAAGAAAAGATCAAAAATGGATTCAACAAACTCAAGCAAACATTCTGTCCAAAACAACCCCACTCATACCTCACAAAACTTCTACTCCGTACTCATCACACACCTTATCACACCCACACTCTCGCCTACACTAAACACCCAACCTCCCTTAAACCACCTAACCTACACTGCCGCCTATTTGTTTACACAAGATAGTTAACGCACCACCCCCACACACTTTCCGACACCACGCCGCCAGACTCTCTCCCAGAAACTTGTTAACAACAAACCAAACCCCGGATTTAAGATCACACACACACCACACGTTACGTTAAAACACCGAGGGCGCCGAAACTGCATAGTAACTTTCCCACCTGACAAGTTAATAAACGAAGTCGTCAGTAATTTTTATAACATCCTTACATGAGAACACAAACCCCGACCACACACACACACTCCCTAACTAAGAGTGTTGACACGCAATCTTTAACAAAAACTCCTCCACTCCAACAACACCCCACCACCACTCACACAACTATAAACTGCAGCGCGAGAGAGAGATCTAGGGATGGTTTAAGACTAACCTCTAACCACACGATAACCCAGCCCCACCAAAATTCGTAATTTTCAATTAATAAACGAATCCGCGAAGTTGACACAAAAAGAACCCCCGAATTTCGCGTGTTAACAACCCTAGGAAACGTGAGCGCGAGAGAGCGAGAGAACACATCACTCTCTCCAATGATGTAGCTATCTCTCCTCGCAGAACATACGAGAGACACCACTCCACTCCACTCTAAATAACAAGAGCTACGTGACTATTGCATACACCACAGCCTAAAATGTCCGAGCGCGCTCTCAAGTTAGTGGAGAGGAGGGACACACACACTCACCATAAATATATATAACTTCAAAGCTACCGAGAACGACTACCAAACTACTCAGACACGAGCGCGCAGTGAACCCCACACAACCACACCTAAAAACGGAGCATAACGAATCAGACCCCTACACTCCCACGATGTACGGGCTGGTACGATCAATTAATAGCTCACTCTCTACCCACTAATATCGGAGGATGGTGAACATGTAAGTTTCTACCACACGTTCACGCACAATCCAGTAGGTCCGAAAATTCGAAAGTGATGTATTCCTAAAATAATCAAACAAACAAAAATCCGGGCTTGGTATGTTAACATGCATCTTGATTATCAAAAGTGTGGGAGAGTGAGATACTACACACACAATGAGTGATGAGGGGTTGTGTGGAATATTTAGATATATTTGATCATGTAGGCGCGATTCTGGAAGTGAGTTAATCGTAAAGTATATGGCGGGTGTGTTGAGAGACTACACCGGAGTCACAAACTAGATAAAGCCAACATTTATTATATATGGTTAATACTCCACCATATTCAGACTTTAGGGGAATGTCGATATGGTGTGTCTATCTACTATCTGTCTTTTAGCTCGTCCACACACACACACACACAACTAAACTACAACTCTACAGACACACAAGGTATGATGAGTGGCGATGAAGAACTCGAAGGAAGAGTGAGGTTATGTGTATAGTTGCATAGCGTGTAGAGAAAGTGGGTGGAGGTATGTGCATTGGGTAAAACTTTATAAAGGTAGAAAAATATCAAGTAAGGTATGTAATCTGGTATTGATGACCTTTATCATATTCAGAAAGTTAGTGTGGTAGAGTTTAGGAATAGAACTTAGTTGTGAAAATAAACACCTCTCTCTATACTCTATATCTATACCTTGTGATTGGAAGGGGGTAGGTGTAGTAAGTTGTTTTTGGTACAGAAAATCACTACACACACCACGTGTGGGTAGGTAATTGAGAAAGTCTGGCAGGAGTGTGTGTGTGTGAGTGATGCGAGAAGCGTGCGCGAGATGGGATGTGGATAATCCAGCAGCATCATACACTCTTACAACAAAAAAAAGTATTATCACAAAACATTAACATTATTAAAAAGATTTATAAAATAATTTGAAGATCGAAGATATAATTTTTAAAGATTGAAAACCAGCTAAAGAAAAGTGGGGTATGGTTTATCTAATGGGACCAATCAAAGTACTGCCATTTATAAAGTTGGAAACGAGACTATCTCCGGGTTCAACTTCATAATTCATTTATGAGTATAAGGGGTATTTAGTTACTACGACTCACATCTATAATTAACTCTTATTTTGGGGGGGTATTAAGGGAAAAATTCATCTTTAATTCTATAACAGAACATAAGGCGTGTTTACAATAACTTGTCACATACTAAAAATTCAAATATATACAAAAATCTATTAGATTACTAAATAGGGGGACTACTTAATCTCAACTAATATTGTGGGTAGTTTATATGTATGGTAGTGGTTGTCATAATGTTGGTAGTGGTATATCTATATATATATATATACATTATATATAACATTCACATTATGATAGGGTGGGGGAGGCTTAATAAAAATACAATAAACACAAACACACATTTGTGTGAGTGGGGGTGGGTATTAAAATGGGGAGGGGGTGGTGAGATATAGTGGAGTGTGATTTAGTAATTAGTGTGTTGGAGTGGTGTAGTGGTTGGGGGAAGTCTGGTAATTATAGGTAGTAGTTGGTTGGGGTTATGAAGGTTGGTTTGGGGATGTAGATGTTGAGTGGGGAATGGGGAATGGGTTAGGTGGGTGGTTGAGGTTAATGGGATAGGTATGTAAGGTTTAGTTGGGTTTTGTGGAGATGGTTTTTTTTAGTAGTGTTTGTGGGTGGGGTGTTGGGGAATGGTATTGTGTATAGGGTTTATGGAGGTTGTGGGGGAGATGATATTTTGTATTAGGGTTTTATGGGGGTTGTGTGGAGATGTATTGTGTATAGGGTTTATGGATGGGGTTGTGGGGGAGATGTATATTGTGTATAGGGTTATTGGGGTTGTGGGGGATATGTTGATTGTGTTATTAGATTTATGAGAGGGTTGTGGTGAGATGGTATTTTTGTAATATGGTTTAATGTGGGGGTTATGGGGGGATATTGGTATTGTGTTATAGGTTTATGGGGTGTGGGGGAGATTGTTTTGTGTGTATGGTTAATGGTGGGTTGATGGGTATGAGTAATGTGTGTAGGGTTTATGGTTATTAGGAGTTAATAAGGAAACCTATAGATGTCGGATTTAATGGGTTGCAAGGCTGTATGGGCGAAACTGTAACAAGTAACCAATAATATAGTTTTGGGATTACATTCATAACTTACAAAAACCTATGAACTACCAACTTATGTTGACCCTTGTAATGCAATGTTTTCTCAGGTGAAATAGATGCGTGCCTATTTGAGGAAAAAGGGGAGCCCAAACTTTTCAAGAATACTTTTCAAAACGACACTTAAGGTCGTTCTCTCATGACTTTTGTGCAATGGTATTATGAAGTAACGCTCCCGGAAACACATTCTGCTGCGACCCAATTTTGGGGGTGTTACAGCAAGTAGCAAACTTAACTTGGTTCTCGACTGCTTAGTTACTGCTATTGAAGACAGTCTCTATTTCTTTCAACCATATGAGTTAGACCAACAACTCCGTTAAAGTACCCTTGAAGTTTATGGGTTGACATTTGAGAAAGTCAGTGTAAGCGCACTTATGAGTAGGGCTCACGGGTCTTGTAATACCACTTCCAGAACCTTGGCTTCCATCGCCATTGAGGTTATTGTTTCTTTAAATTTCATGCTCAGCCAAAGAATCAGCCACGCCTCAGGATATCAATGCCCTGATAGCAACATCAGTCATTGGGGTGGTAGTAGTGGCAGTGGCGGGGGTGATTCTGGTTCTGGGTGCTCTTCTTGGAGGCATTTTCTTCAAATTACAAGAAAATATAATACACGTTATATTTCATACAGTCATAGCCGCGACATGACATATACACAATAAATAAAGTGAGATCACAACACAAGAGAGGTATATAGTAAACTTTGAGATCACATTGACATGACATAATACATCTATTTCATATATAATCTGAAAAACATGCATGACCGGTTCGGTTACAAAATGATCACTACCATTAGGTTACAAGATGAAAATAAAACGTATAGCCCTACTAGCCGGGAGTTACCCGTAATACTTACTAGGCTATTGATGACATCTTCTTATTTATGTAGCTGATTGCAAATCTCCAATCACTTGATCAAGAGGATGATCTTTATGAATTCTTGTAGTTGGAATAGGACTGACTTGTATTGTTATATCCAAATTGTTCATGTCAGCCATTGCACCATCATCATCATTATTTCTTGAGAAGTTAAATATGCTATAATCTTGCAAAGCAGGCATATTTGGATCAAATGGAAATTCAATGCTTGTTTTTCCACCAACAGCATTAACTTCATTTATGCTAGCAGCATTAACATTGTTAGTGCTGTTAACATTATCTTCCTTCTCTTAATCATTACATTCACTGTCTTTTCTTGGATCTTTGTTGGGAATTATTTATTTGATGATACAAAAGCACTTGCTCTAAAGGATAAAGAATGACACAAAAGGATCAAAGTTGACAATATGGAATTTTACAAAAGATGGAGGATTCTAAAATATTTGCTTAAAAGATAAAGATCAAAGATTAGGAAAGATTTAGTTTCCTAATACAATTAAGATTCCTTTGTAAGTCTTATGGACTCTTTATATATAAAGAGATCCATAGACATTGTTTGTATGTGTGTTATGCGTGTGATTGTATGTGCACAAGTAAAGATGTAGACGTCTAGAGTATGTAGTTTAACCCTAAGGTCAAGGTGTTCTTGATCCTGTTATAGTTAGGTAACCATTCTATACTGATCATATAGAATTGGGGCTTGTCTGAATGTAAAACCTTGTTCAATAACATTGTTCTTTTTTAAATCCGATGTGCAAATTTATATCTTTGTTATTATATTACTAGTTGAGTCTAAAACGATTCTCAACAATTGGTATCAGAGCCATGTGGGTCTTGATATAGGATCTACAAGGTTTTACAAATTGAAGATAAGAAAGTAAAGAGTTTTTGGTTTTCGATAACTGATCAAATTCGGTAATATTAGGGTTTTGTTATAAACCCTAATTCAGTAAAACAGTTTTTTGGTTTTTGGTTACACGAATTTAAGGTTTTCATAATAAGGGTTTCGTGTTTCTGGTTTTTCGGCAACAAGAGAAATTCGGTGAAGTTAGGGTTTTTTAAACAATCAAATTCGGTAAACTAGAAAAGCAGAAGTTGGTGTCGATCTTTAGAGCTAGAAGTCTCACAAAGGTTGCAAGGTCTGGTTTACATCAACAAAAGATACTGGAAGTTTGATTGCAAGGTTTTGATACTATTTCATTCTTCAAACAGCGAGTTCTTTTAATGAATTAATCGATTTCCTTTTGTTTAGGGTTTCGCTGTTTTTAGGGTTTGGTTAAATTTATGTTAGTAACGATACACTTTGTTATTGATTTTGTCTGCGAACCCTGGTGAATAAAGGTTTGTGAATAACAGAAGTTGATGTTCGTCCTTAGAAAGAGCAAGTCGAGTTTTCTGTTTGGGTTTTCAAGGGTAACGATCAACAAGAAGGTTGTTGTTTTGGGAGTCGCTTAAATCAGCAACTAAGAAGCAGCAAGTATCAACAAGGTTTGAAGCTTCAAAGGTTCTGTTGAGTTTCGTTGAAGAAGAAGAAGTTACTACTGCTAAAAGCAGTTACTACTGCTAGAAGCAATTAGTACTGCTAGGGTTTAAAACTGTTAAAACTGTTGTGGTTTCTTGTTTACTGCTGCTAATCATGTTGCTTGGGGTTTTAGCAACTAATTTAATCATTCAAGAACCCTATATTTTTAGGGTTTCTATATTGCTGCGATCCTTGATCTGTTACTTGTGTGGCTGTTTGTCATGCTTCTGATTCGTGGTGGTTTGATTGTGAATATTAGCTTACTCTAATCGCTGCTTGTTTATGGAATTATGGTGGTTTCTGAATGGATCTCTTTGGTCATAATGGATACATGATGATTCTAAATCATTAAGGAATGGTCTGCTCAGGAATCTAGAAGTATGGTATTGTTCGTAAATAAGAAATGAGGAGTGTTGAGACGGAACTCGCCAAGTATTGAATTTGGAATGTGATTCGTATAAGGAAAAGATTAAAGAGAATCAAGAGAAGCAGTTGCCTTATTTGGTTGGCATGGTATTGTAAGTCGACTTAGTATTGTCAAAATAGATCAGTGCTGCCAAGACTTAATACTGCTCGATTTAAGAATTTAATGCTGCTTGGGTTCGAATACAAGTTAATACTGCTAGAGTTAAATGCAGTTACTAATGTTAAGGATTTAAAGTAGTATTAAGTTAATAATGTTTGGGCTTAAAAGAATTACTACTGCTAGCATTGTTCGATATTGGATAACACGCATGGTTTGGATCTCGGATAGAAGAGAATGTTTGGTTAAATGGCTAAATTTTTGGAGTTAATTGCAAAAGGTGGTTACGAAGACAATTGTTTATCACTTATTTGAAGTTGAAGTGGAATTTCATGGGTACGTGTTCTTATCATATCTTAAAAGTCATCTAGCAAACTTTAAAG
>BQNB010138672.1:2018-13725 GCA_026074375.1 Tanacetum coccineum
TAAGCCAGACCGGTTAGCTTACTAATTATGACATAATATTGTCTAACTATTACAAAGGCTCGTGAGATCAATAATGAACGCACTTCCTTAAAAACTGAATTCCTAACAATCTTCCCCTAAGGGATGATCGTTGAGATCTTATAAATGATCAACACTTTATGTGTTACTAACAATCTCCCCCTAAGGGGTGATCATAGAGATCTCTCCTTGTGACCTTGATCATCAATTGTTGAAGCTTCTTGTCTTGATCTTGAGTCCTTTTTGTGTAATAGTTGATCTTTTGTCTTGCATCTTTGTGTAGTGGTCTTTGATCATTATGCTTGAGCTTGTTCCTTCATGCTTAATGGTCTTGTGATCTTGAGCCTTTATTACTTGATTTTAAACTTCCTGGGATCATAAAACTTGCATCATCATTTGATTATCTTGTAATTATTTGCCTTCTTGTGATCTTGTGACTTTGGACCGACATGCTCATACTGTTCTTGATGTTGGAATGTGAGTGCGTCCATCTTTCTTGATATTCTTTAACTTTAACGCTTTGTCACTTCAAGAATGACGTTCGGTATCAGAGTGACGAAAACTTCTTTGAAATTCTTTGACTTTAATACTAATCAAATCTATGTGTACCTCTTTTATCAAATATTTTTATTCCTTTTTAAAACAAGCTTAGAGATTAACTGTTTGAGGAAGCATTTATTGAATCAGTAACCAATCTAATCACGCTTAGATTAAATCTTCTTACAAAAGTTCCCCCTAGTATCTTAAATGATGCATACTTGAAATTAACAAGATATCTCCACCCCCATGTAGTTGAAATAGTGCACCCGAAAGTAACAAGTTAAACACTGATTTTCTCTGCGGTTATAACATTTGTCTTCCCAGAATCAACTAAAATAAGAATAGGGTATAAATTCTATCACGTTTACTCATTATCTTTCTTGTATATCTATTCCTTCCCCCTTTCTAGTTTCGATACCTCAAAATCAGCAAAACCTAGTCCGTACATATACTTGAGATCATGTTCGAAGAATTGATAAGCTTAAATATATTCTGTGAGAATCAACGAAGTCTTAAATTAAAAATAAGTCCCTAAAATTTGAAACAAATGACATCTAAAGCTCTTGTAGTTAATATAAATTAACTCCCCTTAAAAATGTTATCCGTCATTATCCAAAACATTATCCATTTATCCTGTGACTTATTTTGAAAGACCGTTTTAAAAGATTATTGGATGACACATTCTCCCCCTTAAATGATGACCTGTTTTCTATTTAAAGAGTTGTTGTCATTGTTTGAGTGGTCGAATTGTCTTTGAAAATCTTTTTGTGATTACTGAAAACACTGATTCATTATGAAGACAACTTTTTACCAATAAAAATAAGATTTCTCTTATTTTGACACATAAATGCACTGACACGTACACTTATTGTATATAGGAAGCACGGGTTGTGTTGCAAAGTAAACACAAGCCTTTGAATGAATATGAAGTAATTTATTCCCGAGAAAAATAAATTTCCCGTTGTGAGGTCAAGTTGTCTTTTTGACGACATACTTGCCTTGAAGATGATGACCGGGTTGCTAAAATAACTGCAAGCCATGAAGACATGTTTTAAAAGTTTGAAAATTAGCTCGCAACTTTTTTAAAGACCCGTGTCATTATTGAATGACATTTCTTAGTTCGTAAATATTATCGATTTTTCAGAAGACATGTCTTGAAAAATATTTTTGGTATTTTCTATTTTCTTATTTTTATGGTTTTTGTAGGTTTTATATTTTTGTATTTTGTTTTTGTGTTTAATTATATACAAATATACATAGGATATAGGAAGACCATCCTTTACTCCTCTTCTCCTTCCTGAAGACGTTTAAGGGTTTTCGGAGTCATACTCTTCATACCAAGACGCGGGAGTAGAAATTCGAACCGCTCTCTTGGTAATGCCTTGGTGAATATGTCCGCAAGCTGATAATCCGTCATCACGAAGTACAATTCAACCACGCCTTTCTCAACCTGCTCTCGAATGAAATGATGACGTATGTCAATGTGCTTGGACCGGGAGTGCTGGACATTGTTGCAGCAGAGAGCAATAGCACTGCGGTTATCACAATACAGGGGAATCTTATTGAAGGCAAAACCGTAGTCTGTAAGCTGTGACCTCATCCAAAGTATCTGAGCACAACATCCAGACATGGCAATGTATTCAGCTAGGGTTGTGATGGGATCGCTATATGATCTTTGTTTCTTTGATGACCAGCTGACTAATTTATCTCCAAGGAACTGAGCACTTCCTGACGTACTTCTTCGTGTATCTTGACAACCTGCATGGTCCGCATCTGCATAGGCCGTTAGTGCCATAGCGGTGTCTTTCGGATACCAAAGTCCCCAATTAATGGTTCCTCTGAGATACCGAAAGACCCGTTTAAGTGCTTCAAGGTGCTTTTTGGTAGGCGATGCCTGATACCTAGCACACATGCATACAGCGAATACAAGGTCGGGTCTGCTGGCAGTGAGGTACATTAGGGAGCCGACCATACTACGAAATCAAGTCTGGTCAACTGGAATCCCTAAGGGGTCCTCATCCAGTTTAAGTCGATCCACCATTGGTGTATCAACAGGGTCACACGAATCCATCCTAAATTTCTTTAAGATTTCTAGAGCAAATTTTGATTGATTAATAAAAATGCCTCCGGGACTTTGAGAAACTTGTAATCCTAGGAAAAAAGACATTTGTCCCATCATTGACATTTAGAATTTTGAACTCATCTCATTGGAAAATATGTCACATGCTTTAGGGTCGGTCGAGGGCAAAATATGAATTTTTATTCATCAACATATATTTGAAACAAGAAGACTATGTTTGCCTGTTTTCTGATTCTCGTGATAATGTCGGGCCAACTACACCTTGGAAACGTGATGTCCAGAAGAAACCCGAAAGGTGTCATTTTACCACGCCGAGGAGCTTGCTTTAAACCATACAGAGCCTTCTTCAGACGATAAACATGTGTCGAATGATCTAGATCAACCAAACTTTTGGTTAACTAACAAAGACTTCTTCTTTCAACTCGCCATTAAGGAATGCTGTCTTGACATCCATTTGATAGATGGTCATGTTCTTACTGGCGGCATTGGCGTATGAAGATTTTGTAGCCTCGATAGTGTGACAACTGGCAAAGGAATCCTCAAAAAACAATACCCTCTTCTTTGTCGATATCCCTTGGCCTACCAACTAGCTTTGTTTTTCAGAAACATCCCCTAGCTCATCAAGTTTAACTTTGTAAATCCTACTTGAGAGCTATAATATAACATAGTTTGGTCGTTGTTGCTTAATGCCATACTTGAAGTCGATCAAATTCGTGAATCTCATCTTGCATGGCTTGAAACTAGCAATCTTTAGTCACTGTAGATTTGAAATTCTTTGGTTTGACTTTTGATAGTACAGAGTTGTACAAGCACCACAAGGCATCAGTTGCAAGATGTTTTCTGGTGGATACTGGTCGATTGCCAATGACATTGTCAAGCGGGTAATCCTTGCTCTATTTTTCGAGATGATGATGTGGTTGAATAACATGAGTGGATTCAGTTGAAATAGCATCCTTAGATGATGATGCCTCAGAACTAGAGTTTAGTTTCCGAAGCAAACACGTATTTAAAGGGTATGTTGTTAGCATGAGCCAAAGGATTGTCATTAATGATAGTAGATCAGTGCAACCACCTTGATGGGGAACTTGGAGATTGTAAATGCCAAGATGAGCTGGAATGATTGGAGAAGGTGCATCTTGATCAATGGTAGTAGAAGAAGGTGTAGTAGCTGAATTGACTAGAACTGCTAGAGTAGGAGAAGCCGGTCTTTCAACACGTAGAGGTTCTAGATATTCATCGAACATCGGTTGGAATAAGATCTCCAGATCTTTATTTGTTAGGGGTACATAAGGTGCTGCAGGGACCGGATTGGGTACGAGCCCTGAACTTATCTGTCCAGGTGTCAGAAACGTAGGAACGGGTCCTGTATTGAGTTGCACAGGAGCCATCGGCTCAAATAGCTCATCGAATTGAACGTGAATAGTTTCCATGATTCTTCGGGTCCTTTTGTTGTAGATTCTATAACCCTTCCTGCTTGGTGCATAACCAACAAAAATTCCAATATCAGCTGTTGGTTGCAATTTTCCAAGATCCTCGCTATCATTTGTAGCGTAACAAAGAGCACCAAAGACTCGGAAAAAAGTAAGGTCAGGCTTCTTATCATGCACCAGCTCGTATGGAGTTTTGTTATGACGAGTTGTGAAATGATGGGGATCGATTTTGGGTGTAACAAGCAGTAGCAACATCTTCTGCCCATAGAAACATCGAAGCCTTGGAAAAAAATCAGCATTGTCCAAGAAGCCTCCACAAGAGTGCGATTTTGTATTTTGACAACGTCGTTTTGTTGTGGAGTCCCGGGAACTATTTTTGGTGAAAAATGCCGACACGTTCATAATATTCAGTCAGAACTTGATTAATAAATTTTGTGCCATTATCGGTACTGATGTATCTGACGTTTGTTTGAGCCGGAACTTGTAATTGCTTCGAAATTTGATGACGAACTCGGGGTTCATCTTTCATCTCAAAATTTAACCCACGAAACCTGGAATAGTCATCAACTATGACTAAGATGTATTTCTTCCCATTAATTGTTTGCACTCGCATTGGTCCACATAAGTCCATATGTAGGGTATTAAGAACTTCCAAGTTGGTGTTTTCTGTTTTGGGTGAGTGGGTATGCTTTTTGCTCTTACCTAGTTGACATGCAGAGCAAATATGATCTTTCTCATACTTCAATCTAGGTAAACCTCTTACTAAATCCTTTTTTGCAAGGTCATTGATGGTACCAAAGTTCAAGTGGCTTAAACGACAATGCCATAACCATGATTTGTTTTTGGAGGCTTTGACAACAAGCGAATTGGGGGAGGACTTCATCTGTCTTCAACCGAGTTAGTGTACAAAAATAGAACCACTGAGAACCTGTAATTAATTAACCCATCTGTATCTTGACGTAACATGAGTGCTTCCTGAATGCAATTCTAAGATCGCATCACAAATTATTCGGACAGAAAATGATTGTGTCTAAGTCTTTAGAATAGTATACCCTGGAGATCATACAGTTACAATCACTAATCTCCATATCCCATGTAGCACCAAAGTGGCTCATTCCCGAACTCACTGTTCCCGAATGAACTTTTCATGGACAATTCCTGAGCCTGGTGAGCGGTCTCCCGTCAAAGATTTGAGCAGTTGGTCAAAATACCAAAAGAACGATATGTACGGGACCTGCATTGAAAATTAGACGAAGATGGAGAGCTTCCTGATGCAACTTCAGATCAGAATCACAAAAATTGTCTGACAGAAAACATTTGTGTCTACGTACTTCCATAATAGTATCCCTGGAGATCATACTGTCACAATCACATAATCTCATAACCCATGATAGCGCCAAAGTGGTCATTCCAGAATCTAACTGTCCCGCCTGAACTTTTCACGAACTTCTGAGCGTGAGCGGTCTCCGTATTGTTTTGGAGCAGTCTGAGTCCAAAATACCAAAGAAACGATATGTACGACCTGCATTTGAAAACAGATGAAGATGGAGAGTTTGAAAAGATGGATCCTCAATTTTTGTTGGGTTCCTGTTGGTTAGCAGAAGCAACAGTAGAATGCAGAGAGGCATCAATTGCCTCATTCTTAGTTGGAGTAGGAATGCTAGTGGGAATTGCCTTGTACTGTTTGGTTCTACATTGGTATCTAGTTAATGGTTTCTGAGATGTGTGACTTATTTGCTCAGTTATCACAATTTTACTAGTACTAACGTTTTCAGTTTGCTTAGCAGGCACTACTTTGGATTTAGTGAGCCTAGTTAAAGGGCACTGTTCTCCTAAAGTGAATTTCCTTCCCGTGGGCTTCCATTGATAACCTACATTGGTAAGTAGTTTTCCTGTTGCTTTCCAAACTTGCTTAACTTGCTTGGGTTTCCAAACCTTCTTAACTGTGCTCATAACATTCTTAACAGAGGGAGATGCATTCACATAATTCAAATAATTAACCACACACATATCATGATTTGCCGAAATAAAGCATTTGTTACAAGTGTTGCAAACAGAACGAGAATTCGAATTAATTACAGTACGCTTGAGCTAACACTAGAATCAACACGATTCGTGGTTTGCAAACTAGACTTATTGGTCCTGGGGTGCTCTTCTACTTTCTTCTTGTGGACACTTTTAGCTGGCGAAATCCTATTTTTCTTGGTATTGCTCCTAAGGTTTGATCCACTAGCGTTAGCGAAACTGTTTACTCCTGTAGAAGGAATCACAGAGACATTAGTCTTTGAATGTTCAGTCGCTCTACAGTTTGTGTGTGTTAAATTTTGACGTTTCACCATGGTCTCCAAAGTAACTTCTTTTTCTAGTGAAAGGGGTAGATGCATGTTGTTTATCTCGATAGATTGTAGTCTTTCGGACAAGTGTAATCACATATTCTAACAGTTCCTGGTGAGTGTTTAGGTGTAAAGGCAAGCTAGTTGCACAGTGATCTATTATAATGGGTCTTTCATCCTTAACTTCCTCTCGATCTCGCCGAAGGGTTTCACACTTTCCTTAAGGAGTTTTGAGATAATCTAGATGCACTTTCTTTATTGTTCCTATGCGGAGGCGGATTGGTTCAACATCTACAGCATACCTACCAGGTGACAGAACCTCTTGGTTTACAGACTCATAGTTTTTAGTGCGCATTTCATATTTTTACGTAGTTGGGCTTTCAGACTCTCATTTTCAGTTAACAAAGCAGTTGTCTATTCGATATGTTTAGCACGCGTGATCTTAATAGAATCGTACAATTCCTTGTAATGCTGCTTAACTTTTTCATTCTATGCCCTCAACATCTTATTTTGTTCTTGAAGAACTTTAAATTTTTTGGTTAATTGTGTGATATAAAAATTTACGGCCCTGAAATCAAGAGTACGGTCTGCTTCACTACGGGTTTCCTTTAATTGAGAGATTTGCATTCTCAATTTTTTAATTGCGTTGTCCTTTCCTTGAATGGAATCTTTCATTTTTTTATTACAAAAACTGAGTCAAAATCAGGAGCGTCCTTAGCAGGTAGAGATTTGTTGTTTCCAAAATTTTCTTTATGGTGTTGATACTTTAATTGTAAATTTAAGTGATTTACCTCAAGGTTGGAAAAACATTTTACCAATCCATTATGATCATCCTTTTGAATCTTATCTTTTAGTTTTGAAAGCTTTGCTTTAAGTTCCAGACAACGTGCTTGAACAATAGTGTGGGCATCATGCATTTCAATGAATCTAGATACAGTAAGCTCAGAATTTGTTGCAATATAAAACACTTCTTTGGACAAGCAATCGGAAATTAAAGCATCATTTGCCATGGGAATATCTTTCCTCTCAATCTCATCACACTTCTTATTCATAACAATTTTGTCAACCTCAGCTTTCAACTCTTTAAAAATTTCTTTCATTTCTTTAGTGAGAGCCTTTGCATACTCAAAATGTTCGTTAAGAGTTTTAAAAGTGGAATGACCTCGGTGAGCTAAACATTACTGGTTTGTTCAAAGCCCCTTTCCCCTTCAGTGAGTCCCGTTGGTGTAATTCTCTTTTTATAGGTTTTTTCAAATTTCGAAAAAAGTTGTATAAGTGCAAAAATGTTAATTTTCACTTGACTTTTTGTTTGAAGCACCATGGGGACAAGCGTTGCAGGTGTATTTGGAGGATACAACGTCAATGCTTTGATTGATCTTGAAGCTGTGGTCTGCTCTTTGAGAGCTTCTGCTTGCATCTTGAGGAGATCCTTGGACCAAAATATCTGCTCAGGGGTTAGTTGTTTTTGTGATGTGAAAGTCGCTAAATAATTCTCTTTCGAGTAATCATGTGGTGCAATCTTAACCTTCTTTTTCACACACTCTGGGTCTTTTATTTTTTCATTCATTTGCTTTCTAGTATTCTCAGCTATCTCTATGGTATCCTCAGAGTCGTGTACTATGGCCGGGACATGATAGGTTTTGGTTATTTCATAACCATTGTATAAAGCAGGCTGAACTTGCTTTACACGGGTGAGATATAAAGGGTTCTTGTAGCCTATTGTTACCTTCTTCTGTTCATCATAGTGAGGTTTTGGTTTACATAACATGTGAACTGTTTGAAGAGATTGGTCTTGTTTGAATAATCTATCCTCGACCTTTTCTTTTAAAGCTTTCATGTCCAAAAATTCTTCAAGGTATTTATTTTCTTTTTGTTTAAAATCCTTTTTCAAAGATGTAACTTCTTCTACCATTGACTTGTTATGATTAATGGTAGAGGTAAGTTGCAGTTTACAGAATGAAATTCTTTTTTCAATTTTTCTTCCTTAAGATTACGGTCAGCGATAACTATTCTTAATTGTTCATCAATGTTTTGTTCTCTTTCTGTTAATTCAAACTTGACCCGTCTTTCATACAGTTCAACTTGTTCCTTATATGTCGCAAGTTTAGCAGCCAATGATTTATCAACTACATTGTTCTCTGTTGTCACAGAACCACATTGGGCAGACATTTCATGCATTTCATTTAATATCATCATGTATGCATCATTTGGTACAGAAGATACATTACTTTGTACAATGGCAATACGTTGACCTTTACCATACTGTTTTTTTTTCCCTTTCAGAAATATATTCCATCACTCGTTATAATTGACTGTGAGGTCAACAATGTAGTTTGGTTGTACATCTCATGGCATCTTGTGTACTCATGATGTTCGCTAAAGCTTCCTGAATCGTTGTCATGATCTTGGTACCTGAATAGAATTGTCCGACTCATATGACGGCCTTGCTTTATCTTATACTATGATCTGTGATGAGAGATTTGCCAAACCATAGTCTGTGCAGTGGGAGCTTCATCAACATCAGAATCAAAAGCATCACAATCATCAGCTTGAAAGACATTATCCACATTGAGTTCTAAATCTTGAACCGGTTGCTCGTCCACATCCTCATCAAAGATATTGTCTTGTCCACCTGCAATAAACAGTAATGCTTTCATCCAATGCCACCCATTCTACTTGAGCTTGCATCAACAACATCTTGTCTTTGAAGTATTATGAGTTCTGTGGCCGCTTGGGCTGAGTGCAGTTCCTTGCTATGTGGCCTAAACCGTTGCAGTTGTAGCACTTAATCTGCCTTGCTTGACCTGGATTTGCATTCCCAACTCTGTTTTGAGCTCCCCCCCATAACCAGGCTGCAACCTGTACCCCTTGCAATTGCTACCCTTGACTCTCTTCTTTCGTCCTGAACATTTAAACTACAACCCTGTCGTCTGAACTGTGGCTTGGTTCTTGTATTTGATGGATGTTCGAGTTGATTGCTAGTTTGGGAAGGTATGTTCTGTATGATTGGTGTGAGTAGTGCAAGTGTGCTGGTAAGGTTCTCACTTAAGTTGTCCATTAGCGCGCGGTCCTGAGTCAAGAGCGTGTTGTCAGCAAAGTGTGGTTGCAACATGTGTGGATTGGGGTGGAACAAAAATTGGGGGTGGGGCTGGGTTGTCGCTGATTGGAATATTATTGCTGATGTGAAACATTAGACATCAAGGCGAGAGGATCAACAGTGTGTTGAGTGAATCGTTTCAACATCATTTTATTCTCATTGGCATGTGCCTCGTGTTGCTTCAGATAAGCATACAGTCCGTCATAGTTGGATGTCCCTCAATCCTTGATTCAGTTTCACTGATGTACGAATCTACCCATTCAGGCACATGTTATTAACAAACTATGTATTCCACTGCATTATATAGCTTTAATAGTTTGCTCAAAACTATATGGTTCTCAACTCACCAATGTTTTATTACTGAGAGTTGGCTAGTCCTGAGCAAACGGCTACAGGTAAAGACTTATCAAATCCGTTCATGGTTGTAATGACTTACCAAAAGTCATATAGTATTCAACACACTATGATTCATGTTCTGAGTGTTGAAGTGGTTTTCAGTTCACCATGGATTATTACCTTTTCTAGGTACCAAAGAACTGACTAGCCCAAGAGTGAATGGCTACTTGGTAAAGGCTCATAAAAACCATTTATGTTGCTGAGAAGACCTGCAGCTGATTGAAGAACAATCTGTTTGATGCAAAGACAAAGAATTTTTGAAGAAGTATTTATGTTCAAAACAAGAGGTTTCATTTCAAGATACTCAAACAGATTGTATACAAGATACTGCTTAGAGGATTATATCTAGAAGATTGAAGACTTGTATTGATGCTGAACAAAGATGTCCAACCATCAAGAAACTTGAAGTCAAGCAAGTAGAATTCAAGTTAGGGGAGGATTGTTGGGAAATACAAGTCAGAAGGTCAAAGTACTGCTAAGTTGAGGGTCAAAGTACTGCCTACTTAGTATGGAAAAGTCAAAGTACTGCCTTTAATAAAGGAACTTTAAAGGATTATTAGTTAAACGGTTACATTAGTAATTATCATGTAACAGTTATATTAGTGATTAGTATTAATTAGTATTTGTGTCATACAAGAACTGTACACCTACTAGAGTTATCCTTACGTTTATAAAAGGATCTCTAGGAAGGCATTAGAACGACACAACAACAACAAAAAGCATTAGTTAGAAATATTAGAGATAAGTATTGTATTAGGGATCTGCAAACTTAGGCAGATTCAAGGTGTGATAATACAAATCGTTTGTTAAATCATTGTGTGTTCTTCTTGATACTGTTAACTAGTTTCCGCATAGTTGATAGTATTACATCAGTGTTTCATTATTACTGACTTGGATTTATTCAAGGAAGTAACATCCTTTACAGGCTAAAGGCTTATTATACTAAGGTATATCGATCCTACAGGGATGAAGATATGTTTGGGGTAAATGATCTTGAAGGTGATGAGGTGGTTATTGAAACTGAAGTTGCTTCTAAAGATGTGAACTTAAGTGTTGATGAAGTTACTTTAGCTCAAGCACTTGCAACTTTGAAAAGTGAAAAACCCAAGGCTAACAAGGTTGTGATACAAGAGCAGGGTACAATTACAACAACATCTGCTACTATAACAGTTACAGCTGCTAGCACAAGACCCAAGGCTAAAGGGCTTGTTATTCATGAAGAGGAGCAAACAACTACACCAACAGTTTCTTCTCAACAACCATCACAGGTTAAGGTTCAGGACAAGGGTAAATGAATCGTGGTAGAAGAACCTTTGAAGATGAAAAAGAAAGATCAAGTCAGTTTTGATGAACAAGAAGCTATAAGATTACAAGGTGAATTTGATGAAGATTAGAGACTTGCAAGGGAAAAAGATGAAGCCAATGTTGCTTTGACTGAAGAATGAAATGATATTCAAGCTAAGATTGATGCTGATTATCAATTGGCTCAAAGACTGCAAGCTCAAGAGCAAGAAGAATTGACTGATGAAGAAAAGGCAAGATTGTTTGTACAATTCTTAGAGCAAAGAAGAAAACATTTTGAAGTTCAAAGATGTACAGGCTGTTTAGTCAAATGCTTAAAAGTTTTGACAGGCAAGATTTAGAAGACTTGTACAAATTGGTAAAAGCTAAATATGGATCAACAAGGCCAGTGGAAGACTTAAATTTGATTTTATATGGAGAGGATTGTTGGGTTTAAAAGATTTCTTGATGATCTTAGAGTTACTGCTGCTCAGGTTTATGTTACTGCTGCTAAGCTAAAGTTAGTGTTGTT